>CM060962.1:95601911-95651911 GCA_030765045.1 Tenodera sinensis | reverse complement strand
TTTGGCGGTGGATGTCATCAGGACCGGGAGAAGAATTCTTTGCTAGGGACAAGGAATGCGCTAGCTCCGCCTCGGTAAATGGTGCATTGTACGGTTCACTTTGGGCACTGTTAAAACTAAGGCCTATCTGCTCCGCAGATTCCTTGATAGCTAAAAACGCTCTATCATAGCTTTGGGTTTGGCTAGTACAGGCAAAACACTCGGCAAGGGCGTCGGCGATGTCCTGCTCGCTGGTGTAACGGGAGCCCTGTACAGCAAGGCCGGGGATCATCGTCCGGCGACGCCTGCCGTACATTCGCCGAACAGCAGTCCACACCTTTTGCGCCGAACTTCGACGGGAAAGAGAAGATACATACTTTTCCCACGATTTGCGTTTTGCGTCTCGAAGTATAAATCTTGCCCTAGCACGAGCACGCTTAAAAGCGACAAAGTTCGCCTGCGTAGGATGTAATGTAAAGATACGCAATGCACGCTTGCGTGCTTTAGTAGCCAAACGGCATTCCTCGGACCACCAAGGCACAGGAACGTGACGAGGTGTAGTGGAACCACGAGGAATGCTGGAATCCGCTGCACGAAGGATAGAGTAAGTAAAATACTCCACCATGTCGTCAATGGTGGTAAAACCATCGTCGGTTAGGTGAATGAGGGAACGAAACTTCCCCCAGTCAGCCTTGGAAATAATCCAGTGAGGAAAGCGTGTTGGCACAGAATTGTGGCCCGATAGGTGAATGCTAATGGGGTAATGATCACTGCCAAATAAGTCGGAAAGTACCGACCAGTCGAGTAGAGGTACCAGTGACGGACTGCTAAATGAAACGTCAAGTGCGGAGTGTGTACCATAGGCAGATGATAAGTAAGTAGGCACGCCAGTGTTTAATATGACTAGGCCGGACATATGGCAAACGTCTGCTACAAGGCACCCACGGGCATCGTCAATGTCGGAGCCCCAATGAGAGTGCTTGGCATTCAGATCGCCGAGAAAGATGAGCGGTGGCGGAATTTGTGCCAAGAGAGCCCGAAGATCGTTCGTGTGTACGACACTGACCGGTGGCAGATAGACATTGCAAAGGGAGAAACAGAGGCTCTGCAGCTGCACACGCACCGCTACAGCTTGTAGCGGCGTGTTGAGTGGCACACTGGTGGCAGAGATATCATGCGCCACCAGGGTAGCAACACCCCCGCTGGCTCGCCTATCAGCTGCAGAGTCATGTCTAAATGCCGAAAAACCACGAAGTTGTAATGCGTGGTTAGGGTGCAAGTGCGTTTCTTGTAGACAGACGATTGATGGAGACCGTTGCGAAACGAGATGCTGTACGTCCGGAACACGTGCCCGGAACCCATTAACATTCCACTGGATTATTTCCATGGTAAAGAAGAATTAGGGATTCGTCTTCATCTTTTTCTTTTTCATCTTTACCTTAACCGACTTCGGACGGGGTAGGTTAAATTCGCCATCGTCTGGTGACTCCGCCGACGTCCGGGAGTCTGAAGATCCCCGGCGGCTCGCTGAACGAGAGCGGGAGCGGGACTTCATGGACGATGTGCGACTGCTGGCGCGACCAGAAGGCCTAGAATAATGGCTGTCAACAGGCTGGCTGCGGCTAGTTGTCTTGTGAGCTGGTGTCTGCACGGCTATAGATGTAGTAGCAGGTGCAGCTGTGGCACGAGACAGTGAAGGGGTATTCGCAGGTAGGTCAGTCTGTGTAGAAGCATCTGACACAGGAACGTGCTGGATCGCTACGCTGCTGGCAGGAGCGCGTCGGGCAGCCAAGGCATAACCTGTGGTGGTAGCAGGTTTCAGCTGCTCAAAGCGACGACGCGCTTCTGGAAACGTGAGATGTTCTTTCACGCGCAATTCTTGTATACACTTCTCATCCAAGAACTTCGCACACTGACGCGAGCTGGATGGATGCTTCCCTTCACAGTTCACACAGAGGGGTTCCCGTGTACATGTCGGGTCCTCATGGGCTGCTAAACCACAGCGCTCACATATAGCAGGATTATTACACAGGGTCTTAGTATGGCCGAACCGTTGGCACCTAAAACAACGCATGGGGTTCGGCACATACTGGCGTACGGCGGCACGTTCGTAGCCACAAAAGATGTACTCGGGCAATTTAGTTCCTCTGAACGTCAGAAACACCGTACGCAAAGGCACATCCTGGCCATCCTGCTTTTTGGTAAGACGGTAAGCCTGACACACACGCTGGTCGGAGAGACAGGTGGTAATCTCATCGTTCGACAGATTGTCCAGACTGGAGGTGGTGACAACTCCCCTACATGTGTTGAGCGATTTGTGTGGGGCTACCCGAATTGGGTAGGTGCCCAACAAACTCGCCTTTAAAAGTTTCTGGGTCTGGTCTGCCGTGTTGGTTTCGATCAACAGCGTACCGTCTCGAACTCTGGTCGCGTTCTTAACCGGGCCACATATTCTGTCGACTTCTCGTTTTATATAAAATGGGCTAAGGTCCTTTATCGTTTTCCCGTCACATGCCAAAGTCAAAACCAAGAAAGGGTCAAAGGAAGAGGGGTTGCGCGGAGACATGATTATTTGGACCCCCATCCGGAACTGTCGGCGTCAGCCTGCCATCCGGGGGTCAAAGGATAAAAGACACCAAAATCTCCACGGTCTGTGCCGCCATGGAGACCCCTCCATGACTGACCTCAAGGTGTACTTCAGAGGAGCTACCCTCCGATCTCCACTGCTTGTCCGCATGGGTAAACCGTTCACCACGTGACACCCCGGTTTTATGCCCCCACCACAGGAATAACCGCCTGTGGCTCCCCGCTTTAGCACACGCTGCCTCAACGGAGTCAGCGTGGATTCAGGGGACTTGGGGTTGATTACACCGGGGCTCCGTCAGCGGTAACACGTCCGGCCGGTGATACTAACCCGACGGCACGCGGCCGTCGGGAGATTAACACCGGCCGTGCCCTCAAGGAGCTACGTGGGTGTACATGACGTGTGGACGGGCTCCGCACCTAAGGCTACACATGGGGGCAGTGTGAAGGGTCCGCACAACCTTCGCGCCTGAGACCTCCGAAGAGCACACAAGTCGGGGGCCGCGCTGAAAACCGTGGGACAGGACCACGGAGATAGGAAAGATCCCTGCTGGTGAGACAGGAGTTATAAAACTAAGGCCTTACTAACTAATAATCGGAATAAACCTAGAAGAGGAAGAGGGTGATATAAAAGGCAACATAAAATGCTGCACGTGGCACAGTTAATGAAGGTGGAGGGGGTGAAGTGATAGTGAGCAGCTCGGGGCCCCGGGTGCGCCAAACCCGGACCTACCGTGGTAGGTTCCCCTGGGGGAGTTTGATTTCGGAGTCCTCTTCTCCTAGATGAGTTGTCGACCAAGACTAACGAGCCTCATCTACCCGTTGGAATGTTCTTAGCTTCCCCTCACCTCTTGCCTACCAGTGGTCACAAAGACACACGTAGCAGGCCGTCTGGATCGGGTACTGAGCCCCTCCGCCACGGCAAGGCGACACTCCTTCGGAGGGGCCAGACAGGCAGGCAGGGAAGCAGGCAGACAGACAGACAGATAAGTAAATAAGTAAATAAATAAATGAATGAATGAATGAATGAATAAATAACAATTACCATCTAAAGGTTACTTAAACCCTAAACATAAAGTGCGTACGCTTGTAAGTCGCCCTTGGGGTATTTATTTCTATTGTGAGATTCCCTGGTGGTGTACCGGGAAAGTAAGAATCGGTTGGGGAAGTTAATGTCGTACTGGCAGGTTGGCCATGGTAGCTTAGTAGTTAGAGCAGTCACTTGTAAAGGGGAGATCCGTGGTTCAAATCCTGACCAGGGCATTGCATTTTTCAGTCCTGATTCCACCTCTTAATAAATGCTTGTTTACAGCTAAATCTGTTACGTTTTATTTCTTTAACCTATTTACACGCCTACGTTTCTATTTTGGGAACATGGTCTAACATGAATGCTAAAACCTGTAATGAAGCAAATCTTGATAATTGTGTTTAGAATAGTCCCAAGTTGTAGAAAATAGAGTTTCTAAAAACCACATTTACTGTAAATTAAGACAGCATATAAAGGTTAAACGCTTGAAAAATTGTGATGGTCAGATATAATTTGTGAAAGATAATATAAAATCTAATATACACAAATCTAACGTGATGCGCTGACCAGACTTGCTCTAGTTACTCGGTAAAATATTCTTACAAATTTTATTGTTCTATTACTTTCATGTTAATTTCATGTTAATATACATATATAAGCCTCAATTACTTATTTACGTTTACGTTGTAGGTATAAGAATACAATAGGCTAAAGTGATAGATCATTTCAAAGCCAGTCGGTGTGTTGTAGTAAAGAAGTGCAATGTGCTTTGATATGTTGTTCCCTTGGCATGCTAATGAAAAAGAAAGAAGTGAAGACAAAAAAGGAGGATTGATTTGTGGATGAGAAAAGTATAGTTATTTGAAAACCTAAACCGATAATGAAACGGTTAACGCCACAAATAAAATCTGATATAACGTGTCTACTTTAACGAGATATTTGTTTTTTGGTTTAGTAAAATGTTGTCTCGCTTACTGTTTACCAATTATATGAAAATCATTCAGAATAGGAGGGATTCGCAGTAATTCCCAGAAAATACAAGACATACATTTTATTTGTTCATGAAAATAGCTTAAACAAATTGTACTTTAATCATAAGAATTAGTTATTGTTGAGAAAATCAATCAAAAGTGTTCCATATAAGCCGTAGAATGGGGCGAAGGAAATATTCGTATTTTCACGTGGCATTCTTGGAAGGTCCTGAACTTAAACACGAAGTTTCGTATTCGATGAAATCTTATTTCTGAGCTATGTTGTCCTCTCTCTGTATCTCTCTCTCTCTCACACACATACAAAAACACACATTTTTATAAAAGTGCTTTCTTAGAATTCAGGTGGCCTCAAAACATGTAGTTCCGGTGAAATCTTGACATCGAATGTTTGGGTGGAACAGAATACTTCCTCTATTCACTGTAAATACCTAGTGGAAAAACTAAAACTATTTCACATAAATCACCCTTCATCGGCGTCGAACCTAAATTGAGACCATTAGCAATGTTATTTTTACTCTCCTCTTTAATCAGTGTCTAACGCATCTGGTTTCATTCCATATTCAGTTGTTCCCTCCTCTTCTCAACTGTCATTTGCATTATACAGCACAGCACTCGATGCGAAATCTTTTCTGAGCCTCGAGTGACAGAAGTAGGTATGCAACTGAGATATACCATATATGCATTACCGTACAGCGTACGCCATGCAAACCTAGGAGTTGAGACAAAAATAAATTGTGAATGTGGTATATAGCTATAATAATGTAATTAAATTTAGCTTGTGTTATGCTTTTGATTGGCAGTTCCTCCTGCTCTACGAAAAATGCCTAATATATTCCCATAAATAAGCATGCGTACTCTTACATAAATATTCTAGTTCTCCCCGTTTCTTTGGGAGAATTGCTACGTGTCTGTCCAAACTGCTGTCAATACTTCTAAGAGTTGGACTAGGAACAATAGTTATTGAAGCTTCCATTCATATCTACTGGATACAGGAGACACCTCATACACTGTACACATGTATTGTGTTACCACTGCACAGGACGAAATGGATGGAACCAAGGAACTACAGGGAGTTAGAAGCCTCAGGTAGATGGGCCACAGAGATGCGCAGAAGTCTCTAATTCCTGACTTGGAAACCCGACCCATCGCCGGAGTCACCCAGATTGGGCGATGGACGATCCATTTGTCCTAGGCACCCCTCTGGTGTCCACTGTAAATATTATTTCCTTTGAGAAAGCATCTGCACCTTCTGTCCCCACATCATGAAACCAGAGAGCACACATCACGGAAACGGAATGAAAGGGAAAGAGGGAGGGGAAGTCGTGCCAGATAGTAACCACCCTGGCATTCGCCCACCTACTGAGAAAACCAAGAAATTCCACTCGAATGAGAGTCGAACACCTTAGCGCAAATCTAACTCTTGGTATTCTTATCTAAGACTCATGGATTGCTGCTCTGCAATGAATGTAGGAAACAATGTTATCTATTTTCTGTGCAAAAAGTCATGCTTAGTTTAAGCGCCCAGTGAATAACAGCTACATCTTGGGACCAGTTTCCTTGATATTCGTCCTTGAGGGCACAATCACTGACTTTTCTGGATGAAGAAATGTTCTCTTCAAACCGGAGGGAGAGGAAAGCAAACATTGTGGCACTGAACAAAACGCTGCAATACTGTTTGACCTCTACCTGGCAAAAGCTAAGGAGTATAGCAATTCATTTCCTTTACTAGCGTTTAACGTCCGGACACTGATGAGGCGTGAAATGTTATGATAATCGGGAAAGGAAATATGGGTAGGAAATTTTACAGGTGTATTTAGGGTACCCCGCGGCATTTGCCAGTTACGAGAGCTGAGGAAAGCATGGAAAAACTCTCTATCAGTCAGGACGCTCCTGACGGGGTATAAACCGTCGTTGAATTTTTAAATAATGACTAACATCCCTTTACTGTTTAAATTTCCATAATTAATTATCTCAAGACCGTAATTGCTCCAATCTAAATTCTATGTTTTCGCCCAAATATATTGTAATATCATTATCAGGGATGGTGATTTATTGCAAATGCCGTATAACATGAAATGCTCCTAAAGCCTTGTACTTTCATATTTCATTATCTGAAAACCACACTTTTCATTTGTTTTTAAAATGCGATAAAATAGAAAATTGATTGAAAATGCAAGTATTATACCAAAATTCTGTTTAAGGGCGGAAAGTGTTGCAACTTATGGTATGTTTTTCAAATGAAAATGTGCAATGCAATATGAATATTTTTATGGACGGCATTTTTAAGTGCAATAAAAGATTGCGCACCTACATGGCAGAAAATTCACATATTATTTGTTTCTAAAATGTTCGTAAAATTTTAATTCTGTCTCTCTTGGTCTAGCATTGTCAAATTATTTTAAATTTTTAATTAAAAATAAAAGTGGGAGGTTCCGTTTTGGGGTTAATAGGGATTTGTTGAGATATATTAATATTTTAATCCCTAAGTGATATACATTGGGCAGAAAATTAAAGATATATACTTGCCAATCAGTTATCCAATGTAATATTGGGTCATCCCGACAACGTAGATGTTGTAGGGCGTACAGTAAATACAGTCTAGTTGCAAGTGACAGTGCAGACAAATGACTTTGTTCAATAGTCTTATATCATTTCGTTTATTTTCCTTTCAATGTTTAGGCTTGAACCGCATATATGCCTCTTTTTCTGTTTTAATCTGTACCAATGCGTTCTTATGTCCTCTGTGTTGGTTTTACCTATAATTTAAAATAAATGCAGTTTACTTTATGCATTTAATCTCAGTACTTAAAATATAGAAATGTGGTTTTAATTTCATAGTATTAACCCTAGCACTACCAAGGGGGCGGGGAGTGGGGTACTTTGTGCCCACCTTCTGTAATTTTTCAAATTCTATTTTTTAATTTTTTTCATTAAAGGCACGCAGTTAATAGTTATTGCTAATCACTGTTTCTACTACTGAATTGCGTAATTGTTTCAGTTTTCATTGTTGGTCCTTTTGAGAAACCATGAAATGTTAAGGTAGACATAAAGTGCTGCCTCATCGGTATAATGTGATTAATGTAAAACTGAATAGTTAAACAATGTTAAAAATGACCTTATAATCATGACAAGATATAATACCCAATTTTATAACAAATTCGTTTTAAAGCTGCAGAGACTTTTGTTACCAGTGGTGTTGGTGGTATAAATTCTTTAATAAGGATTGGCATAATACGTAATATGATTCTTGCAAAAAAGTAGAAAAGAAAATGTTAAACAGTGTCAAATGTTACCTTTATAAACATGACAAAATATAATGCCCAATTTTAAAATAAATTTGTTTTAAAAATTGCTCACACATTTTGTTACTAGTGGTGGTCACCCCCTTGGTAGTCTAAGTTATGGAACAAGACTTGGCACTACTAAGGTTAATGGTGTTTCAAAAGACAGTACCTATTTATCAAAATTAACTCCAATTATATACATTTATTCAAAATGCTATAAAATGCTAAATTGCAGCTGCGTAAAGGTTATAGAATTCTGTGCAATTATGTGCAAATCAAAATACTAAAGCTCTAATTTCAAACTGCTAAAACTCTCCTTCCTTAAACATTATCTTGAGATATTAACAAATGCCCTATTGTTACACTTACACACATCACTGGGACTATAGCGCGGAACTGCGTGCAGTCACATGCTGCACGGGCTAGTTGGACACGGAGAATGAATTATAGGTACTGTAACAGGTACTGTGCAGCCGTCGTATATGCACAGGCATCAGCAGACGCTTGTAGTTGTTTACATGCGAGAGTAGCAACAGTAGAACCCAAGTGCTCTAAACTTGCGGCGTATTGCACAATCTTCCGGCCTCTATTAATAACATACTAAAACTGACGTGAGAGGTACTAATGTAGCGTTCGGAGACGCTGTCTTATAAGAAAAGTAAATATCTGTTGAGAAAAAGTAGAAGCAGAATTGTGGGGAAGCTTCAACACAATTGTTGTTGCTGATGTCCTAACCATCAACTACAGAAGTATTCCCGTATCTTATTTTCCCGAAAAAGTCTTATTGGAACATTATTTTCACTTGTACCTCTTCCTGAGATATCACCACGTGTAAATATATTCTCGTAAAAGTCAGCTTAATCTAGGTTGCTGGAACTGCTCACTCATAATCTTTAAAAAGGAACATCTAATTCAACTTTGATCTTCATTATCAATGAACCTTGGTATCCATAATGTTACTGGCTTTCCATATACTGTGATTCTGTTCAGTTTTTAAAATTCATCGACTTAGATTCTCTCTATAACTTCACTAATGTGATGTAGTTCAAGTTTTACTGTCGCTTCTCTTAGTTCTCGCGACGTAGCGATAGTAAAAAAGGTACGCAGCAGCCTCTTCTTTTTTTCACCTCACTCGCTTTTGACTCGCAAACAAGAACTGTCTAATTTCTCGGCGTATCAGCACACACTGTACGTCTCAAAAATCATCACAAATGTATTGTAGGACAGCACCTTCGCATCAGAAAAGCACTCGTTATCTCACTTACCTGGCTCACTCGTGAATGGGCTCACTCACATAACAAATGCAATTTTCCACAGAGTTCTGGAATTTTCGGAAGGCGGGGAGAAAGGAGATTCCAGACAAATGCCGTTATCTCTCGATCGCGCTTCTGGTCTTTACGCTAGGCGATAGCACTTACCGTTCCAGTTGGAAAGCAGTTGGTCGTTGCCCATTACGCGATAACTGAGGCTCATAGCTGCGTCACAATACACTAGTTAGAATGATTCTTTCCTAAAACGATTACCTGATGTAATATTATTCTATGCTCCTGTATTTTCTGCCCTTGAATTGAAGGGTTATACTTAGTGTCATTTATTCTAGATTTCTCATAGGGGCCTAATGACCTAGCTGTCGACGAGCCCTTAAACCCTAATCACTCACTCATTCATTAGATTTCTCAATCTGCTTTATATGCACTATTACATATGCTAATGAACAGGGAAAGGGAAATAGAAAGCAAAAGGCGCTACGTAATAATTGCTAATTTGCGCAACGACGAGAGCATGTTACGTAGCAATATTGTCACGGTCTACTGAAATTAAGGGTAGGTACTCGCAATTTTTATAGTAAACGCTTAGTTCTCAGAATAACAAGGTCGGTCACTAGGGGCAAAGCTGAACACTTCATCACCTGGTATGCACTATAATTTGGGATTTAGAACTATAGGCTGTTAGAGAGGAAAACCAAACAGGATCGATATTAACAGATAGTAATTTATTTTACATTACAAGATATATTCAGTTACCATCCCATATTGGCGTTTCCATGTCCAAGAGCTCACATACTAAGATGTGCAAGAAGCTAACACTTGCTAAATGCAAAAGATTATCCCACCTTTGCCCCACAAGCTGCACCACAATCAATCAATGCAGCAAATCTAGTGTAAACTCAAGCCAAAATATTCTAAAAGAACCCCCGAGACAGCTAAGTATGCCGGAATATCGCAATATCTTGCACTTCAGTTAGTTTATCATCAGTTCGCCATGTTTGTTCTCTCTCTCTCTCTCTCTCTCTCTCTCTCTCTCTCTCTCACACACACACACACACACACACACACATAAATGTGTGTGTGGGTGTGTGGTAGAGACTTAAAGTAACACCAAAACCCTGTAGTGTACAACCAATGTCCTTGTTCATTTTCTCTGTCTCTCATATACTGACCAGGACGTTGCAATCATTCGACGCTCGTTGACTCGTTACTGCCTCCTTATGTAGAGGGGATGACATCACACGGACCTTTCGGCAACTCCTAACACGCCGCCGATGACTTAACCACATATTCCTCGAAGGCTCAGGAGAAAACCCCTTTGGTGTAGCCGCTTCGATTGTTGTTAGTTAGGTACACACAAACAGTTGCGCGAGGCAGCCTGACCTTGAACGCCTTTTTATGCTCGCCGGCTCGCCAAGTAATGTTAAGTAGCTTCCTTTTTTCTTTTTTTGTTTTGTTTTCCTTCTCCTTTCCATTGGCCTTGATATGGGATATTTCAGGTTTATTAGGATGAAAGAAAAGGAAAGCAACAGCAAAATAAAATAACACGAACTAAACCTTAGTTAATTATGATCTTGCATATTGTAACAAAATACAAATAATCCAGTCCGGTTACTTTTCTATCACTTTATTATCTTACAAAATTTTAGCATAAATGCGCAGTTTTCTTCTCGTCATTAACACAACCTACAGTTTTTCAGGAAATCACAACTCACATTCTTTCTTGCTTCTCATAACTGTGCTTATTCCTTTTAGTGTCTTTCTTCACCTCCTCTGCCTCTCGTGCCGAAGAGTACTTGGATCTATAATTTAATCGCATGCGCACCTATGTACACTGGTGGTATTTGAGCGTGCCACAGTTGAAGTAAGTGATCGAAGGGTACTGGGATTTATGATAGATGATGTATGTTTAATGGTGCTCAACTACTTGGTTATCAGCACCCTACTGGGATGCATTCTTACCGTTTCCTCAAAAAATCCAGAACTCTTTCGATCATACCTGGCCGCCCTCGGATTTGGGTACATGCGTTGGTCAGAAGCTCTTGTAACGTATGCACATTGTCGATTGGTCTGGCATACACCAATACCCTTAAATGTTTTCATAGCCAAAAATCCAATGAAGTTCGGCAAATTAGGTCATTCTACTGGACCTGTTTGAACAATCCATCCGTTGGATGAAGTCATTGTCTGGTGTAAATATTCAGCACGAGTAAAATGGCTCATATCTCGACAGACATTGGTTTTCGGACTTATGTTTATAGGACCATTTATTCTAGGTTTGTGCAATCCCAACTCATGTTGCAATATCAGACGCCTTTTAAAGATCCTGTATAATGGGAGAAAGGGCATACATACCAATCATTTTTATCTTATTAAGTTATAAGATACCAATCTTTTCATTGCTTCCTTTGTTAAAATAGCAAAGTTTTGGTCATTGTGTGTCAATGGAGAAAGTAATGTGCTGAGAATATCAGCTGCAAATGTTACTTTCCTTCAGTAGAGCGAAAAGGTCGGGACTCAGAGACCCCTTTTCAGCCAAGATTTAATTTACTTTTCCCAGACACACACAGGCATGTAGAACATTAGAATCTCCAGAATTGTCTCTTTGCGAACGCGACTAATGAGAAACTTGAAGCAGCGGTACTCTGTAAACCTAAGGACGCGGTGATACAAAGCTTCCATGAGCCTTTTGCTTCATCGACATTCACCACCAATGCTTTGAGAATATGAACAACGTTGCAGTTCTTGAAGTCCGGGCACGAAGTTCTCTCCCTCCCTCAAATTGCGGTAGCTCTTTTGGAATTTTAAAGCGCTCGAATTAGAGAGCACCTCTCTGGCTTCTCTTTCTTCTTTCTCCGCTTCCTTTCGGATTTTTTGCCCACATTCGCCCATTCTCTGGGATTTTGGGTTTCCGCATCTCTACCTGAGGAAAGAAAAAGGAGACGCAACTATTTAATTATTGAATCCAGTAGCCATCAACATTCCAGAAATCCTTCGCAAAGGTTTGTCTTTCGATTCGTAAGAGAAACGGAACATCACTTGTAACCCAAGTATTTTATTGCCCTTTTATCTCGGCTTAGAGACTGACCACAACCAGGTAGTTTCTAGTTACTAAAGGTGTAGAAGGTTGCGGTTTCTAACGCTATAGGTTACTATAAATACTTCTAGAAATTCCTTAGGGAACCTTTATAAGGTGGTTTTGTGATAAATAAGGCGAATGTATATCAGTCAAAGGTGTTGTCGAAGAGAATAATTGATAAACATGTTTTGTTACCATTTTGTAGTAAGAACTGTTTTACTACTGCTACTGCTACTGCTACTGCTACTGCTACTGATAAATAGATAAATAAATAAATAAATAAATAAATAAATAAATAAATAAAAGAAGGAAACGAGCTATTCCGATCTTGGTTGTCCCTTTATAATTCTGATCGAATGGTCATTGTAACAACACGGTAATTCGACGAATCCCATTTCGTGACACCTGTGTGACAAGATAACAAAATCCATCCGGTTACTTTTTATCACTTTATTGTCTTCTAAAATGCTAACACTAATTAACAGTTTTCTTCTCGTCCTTAATGCAGTCTACAGTCCTTCGTGCTATCACAACTCACCAGTTTTACTTGCCATAACTTGGCGCAGCCCTTTCAGTGTGCTTGTTCATTTTCACTGTCTGTCATATACTGACCAGGACCTTGCAATCATTCGACGCTCGTTGACTCGTTACTGCCTCCTTATGTAGAGGGAATGACATCACACGGACCTTTCGGCAACTCCTAACACGCCGCCGATGACTTAACCAGATATTCCTCGATGGCACAGTAGAAACCACTTTTGGTGTAGCCGCTTCGATTGTTGTTAGTCACGTACACACAAACAGTTGCGCGAGGTAGCCTGACCTTAAACGCCTTTGCCCACTCGCCGGCTCGTCAAGTGATGTTAATTAGCCTAGCCCCATCTGTCCTTGTGTGCCAAGTTCGACGTCACATTGTGTTACCCTTTAGGCACTTAATGCTTTAATGCTGAATGCTTTTTAATTTGTACTAATGTAGCTTTATGGTACCTTAACTCTGTGAACATTTACAAAATTGATTGTACACTACAGGGTCTTGGTGTTACTTTAAGCCTCTACTAGACATTTCTTAATAATTAAACGACATAACTGCTAGACATGGCATATTACATGTACTGAGTATTTCTGAAATATTAGCTCAATATAGTCTGCTTAATGTGACCGTACAGCATCTTTTTTGTTTTGTTTTGTTTTGTAGAGGCGTGCCTCCAAATACCTTCTCTAGTTGGTCAGCTCCGTTACCGCTTTTTCCTTCCATTATTTATGGATTTGTTAATCAATAGGGATTTCGAAGCTGATTAACTTACACCGTACAGTAAAATGTTATACAATTGGAGAAAAAGCTAAACTCCCGAAATAAGAAACGCACTTGGGCTAAACAAAAAGTAGAAAATAGATCCTATATTTTCTTTATGGTATCACTTTTAATATATGCACTAATGAATACGTTTTATGATTTTATTGCAATGCACTGCGTTTTTCACTCTTATTTGAAAATTACCTAATAATCAGTTTACAGAAACTAAGCAGTTACAGTATATCAGCTGCTTATGCTGTACATGTATTGCGCGGAGTTATACCAAAGTGTGTTTCTTAGAGAGCATCTAGTATACTGTGGTTCTAGTAGAAAGAATTATATTTTTTTGGATGATACTTACCTCTGAATAACTCTTCTTACTTAAATAAATGTTTCATTAATTATGGAATCTTCATGCATTTAAATGCGTAAATTTGGTCAAGAGTGTAACGAATAGCAAACTTGAGGAACACCGTCGCTTTAAAGGTTACATAGATTAAAAATAATAACACCCCTATATTCTTATATCAGTTTATAACATATTTACAGGTTTAATGTGTTATATGTGTGTTGACAGTGGCCAATTCATCTTGTTTTTAATGCGTTAATTTAAGGTTATATTAGAGATATATCTCCCGTAGATATTGTTCTTACTTCTTACGTTCTTCACATTATGTATTTTTTAATTTAGGACATTATCTCGGGAAGTATGATTTGTGAGCAATAAAAGCACAAGATATAGGGAATTCACACCAGATTTTTCTTCTCTATGCCACGTGTTTATATTTTCCCATAAATGTGCAGTTTCAGTTCGGTTCCTAGAGAACCCACTTACGCTATGCTACGAAGAAATATAGCTCCAGCTGTCGCAACAGGACGAAAGGAGGTGGAAAAGAATCCGATATAGAATGATAAATGTGTGTAGCATTAGCCGCAGTCCACACGTAACTTTACCTTCTCTTAAAAGATTTCTGAGAAGCGAATAAATGGCGGGATAATCTTGGAGATATTCCTTCTCTTTATAAGCATAGCTTGAGACGCGATCCCATACAGTGTACGTTTGATCCAGGAAAAGCCCATCTTCGCGTCTTAAAGGTGAAGGAAGCTTTTCCCTTTCTAGATGCTTGCAATTCCGAAAGTTTTATTACCTACAGTATGCAATATACACGACTTGGTAGCTCTTTGGTATATTGCTTATGGAATGTGATGATTCTGATAAATGCCATGCACGTTTAGCATATTTGAACAATAAATATGCGGTATTTACCTGAAAAAAAAACCCATAAAAGTGAGGATTCATAGCGCTTTTGGAAGTTTCTCCACTCTAAGGAGTAGCCAGAGATTAAAGAGACCAATATGTGTGTAGATTCCAAAGCTTATCTACCGGTTACCGTTTCTTTGGAATTCTACAAAATATAATTTTTCTCTTCATTTCCTGGAACAAATAAAATCCTAATAATTTAACATTTTATCTCTTGATAATATCATGTGTTGTCCGCCGACTCTCGGCATTTCCTAAATACAGAATTACGTATTGATTTATTTAATGCTATTTTGTTCACGCTGGCAGACTTGTTTGGTGAAATTCAAATTATATGCCGTAAGGGTTAACTGCCTGTAAAGCTGCACACGAAAATAATCACCCAAAAGTGGCTAAGAAAGAATATATGCAGGTTTATTGAAAAGGACAGTTTCATAATGTACGGCGCACAACAAAGGACGATCGGGCCAAGCTACTTTACCCCACATACTAGGCCGGCGAGCAAACAAAAGCGCAAGGTCAAGTATCTTCACACCACTCACGCGAGCAAACCCCTGACTAACCACAATGAAGCGGCAACACAGTTTCCTGAGCCTTCAAGAAAGATCTAGCTACGTCATCGCGGCGTGTTTTTGGAAGTCGAGAAAGGTCCGTGTGACGTCGTTTCTACTATATAAGGAGACGAGGAAACAATAGAGAGAGAGAGAGCTATAGTTACAGTCAGCAGAAGAGAACTGTATATTTGTGCAAAAGTTTAGAAGGCAATAAAGTAATAGTAAAGTAACTGAACTGGTTTCGGTGTTTTGTCACAATACTAACTATGTACTCTGAAACAAAATCTAGTATTTTTGGATGGAAGTTCAAAGGTTTAAAAACTTGTTTATAAATTTAATCCAAAGGCACAACATGGTGCTGATTATTTATAGGGAGCTAAAGAGCCGTTTTATGCACTAAACGATCACTATATGAGTGCCCTTGGAGGAGGGAGCCTCTGTCTGTTGACCATCTGCGACGTCATGAACACTAGGGATCAGAGGTGAGTGATGGACAAGGCGATAATAGGAATGCACAGTTGTAAAATGAAAACAGTGATACATCTACAGACCTAAGCTCGTCAGTAGTCACAGCTCGGAACTGCGTATGCTTTCTTTACCAATATATTCCGTAATTGTTATACTCTATCCCAGACAAGAACGATCCTGTTGTGAGTTAGGAGGAGCGGACTGCACTCGCCGCGTGCTTGACATAATATTCGCTGTAGCGGCTCTAACTTTTTGGACAGTAAATCCAGTAAGACATTGCCAGTAACATATTGAATCTGTGTTACGAATTCTCTGATCGTGTAGCAGCCTAATGGTTACTCTTCGGGATTTTTTATAAGCGCTGAAATAAGGTGCGGTCATTTGCGTTTCGCCACATAAGTTTTCCCACAGTTGTGGTTTATTTCACAGGATAGGCCTGCTCCATAATGCTCAGCTGACTGCTCTTAAACAGGTATATCCAATTATTCTGAGATTTTGGAGTATGAGGGATCACAGAAAATGCAATCTTAAATATGAGGAACGACTGTGCACAATAAACAATATCTGAATTAGCATTGGGATTAGTTTGTTCTGAGAGAGCCGTGTCGCATAGGGATGCACCGTATTTTAGTGTCCTTAGTAATACAAGTTATGCTGGATATTGTTTAACAAGAATAAGTTAATAATGTAAAACTGCACTTATCCTCTGTTTAGTTATATCTCTATTGTAGGCACTCCTTTTTGTATTCGCGAGCCTGAACATATGTACCTGTGGTGTATGTGCAGGATATAGAGGAATAAATCTAAACATTTGTAGGCTCTTTTCTACCCGGAATTAATTCGCACGGATCAGTGACTAGGAAGATACTTACATTACTCTTACTTTTTAGAAGTGATTAAAGTGCGATTAAAAATAAAAGAACACCACGAATTCCCTGCCCAACAATCTGCAACTGAAGAGCATTCCGTTACAATGTCTGTGCCTCTGTTTACAACAGACTCATTCTAGTTTAGGACAAGATTGTAATTCCTCTCCAACTAATACTGCAGTTTATTACGCTACAGATTAGTACAATGAGTCACTTCTGCAGTAGATGCAACAGAGGCGGTGTTTCAATAAATAGCAAATTTACACGTGACATAAAAGTTTGGCAACTAGAAAACAATTGATATACTTGTAAGAAATACAGTACTGCTTTTATCTTACCTGCAATAAATGGTGTGCTTGTGAAATACTTACCGCATCAGTGATTGTGAAACTCTTTATGCTTTCCGCTATACAGTGACAAGAAGTATATGCTCTTCTCTGTAGTGTGGTGGTAGCGTGTCTGCCTCACGTCCAAGATGTCGCGAGTTCGGATCTCGCTTAGGGTGAGCTATGCGGATAAGGATTTTTCTGAGGTTTTCTCTTTTCCTGAGAAGACGAATGCCGAGTAACCTAAAACTCTATGGATCTCGGGCTCATTTGAGCATCATTTCACCCATCTCATTCAGTCACCGTCCGATATGGCACTATGTTGGAGGACGTTAATAAAAAAACACATGAAGAATGTGTTTCTGTACTTCAAAAAATATTGAAATCTACACCCTTGCTTTTAAATAACCCTTTTAGCGTGAAAATATGTCGCAGTGGCTATGCTCAAATTTTGAGAGGTCGGCGATGGGCAGTCGGAGAGATAAACAAAGATAAGTAGTGCTCTCACCCAGTGTAAACACCAGGAGTACTATCGTCATATAAACAGACTCTTCTGGTAGTTTGCTTTCTCCCTCCTTTTCTTCGTCTCTAGAAACCCCTGGAACTCTAACCAGTTGCTATGTAAGTGAACATTCTCGCAGGAGTGCGACAAAAGTACTGTTCTCCGAGTGAGTTTGTGACGACTGCTGTAATGTAGTGAGTGTTAGCGCTGCTGGAGATTAGAGAGGTCTTGCGTTCGACTACCAGCGAGTGAATAGACGAAAATGATGCTACTTTGAGCGTATTTCATTACACCGCTACGTCACGAACAACTTGATGTGACAGTGAAAACCATGTGAAGTGATAGTGAAAATTGGAAACTATAAACTTATTTAGTAACAGTGAGAACTTAGTGAAGTGACAGTTGAAAACTGGACAAACTTGTTAACATTGATACCTTCTACATCGGCTGTGCAGGTTGTGACATTTTCTATCTTAGTCACTGACGCCTGTATATCAAATAGTATACAATAAATTCTTTGTTTAGCTACAAGATTATAAAAAAACAGAAGAATGAGTTAAACATTTTTAGAAATTTACTAGCCCAACATCTGCACAATTCAAACTAACCACGAATATTCTGGATATGACAAAAGTTCCTTTTTCATGTGTGTTTTTGGATTCCCCTTATATACTAAATTTAGTTGTGTATCGACTCCAGGTAACCCATCTGTGATAAATGGGCAAAAATGACAAAATTTTTCGTTTTTGGCTTTTTATACCATAAATAAGGTTAAACCTTTGGCTTTCATTTTCATGCTTTTGTTTTCTCATCTGCGCCCTTTAAATGACTTCACCGAGGGATTTAAGTATGTAAAGTATGAGGTTCAGGGTAGAAATTCAATGAAATTGGGGAGAAATTAAGTTAAATTAGGGATAAGTGTCGTCTGAAGGATAGTGCTAGGCATTCAAAAAGGGGCTACAGAACTGCTAGGAAGCGACTGAAGTTTGAAAAAACAGCTAAAAGGACCTCTGAGGGTCCCACATATGGTGTAGGCCAGTTTTAATCAAGTACATTTGTATTATATAGTTGCTAAACTTTAACTCCATTTTTCTCCGCTTATGATTTCCTGACACATGATTATGTACAAAATGCTCTTTGGTGCATGGTTTTGCAGATACGTTCTTGAAACTTGGTACACCCATTGTTCAAAGTATAAGAATTAAAACATGGCTCTAAATTTTTGTTGTGCCTTAATACTAAAGTTTTTATTTCAAAAAGGAATGTGTAAAATTGGTAAAATTCTCAGAAATTGGATTATGCAACTTTCAAATTTTTTTTCTCCCAAACAAAATAAATTATTAAAAAAACACCAGCTAAATGTTGTAGCACTATATGTCATTGATTAGCTGTAGAAGTTGGAATGTTCTTTGTTGAAAAGTATGCACCGAGGAGCATTTTTCACATAAGCTTACAAAAATTAAAAAAAAATTTAAAAAAAACTATTCAAGATATAAAGTTCAAACTCATAATATTGTTTTAACTCTGAGCAACAAGCCTATTTTTCAATTTTTCAAATTTCACAGATGGGTTACCTTCAAACACATTTAAAATGTATCAATAACTTTACCTCATACGCATCAATGTAACATTTCAGACAAGCAGATCAGCACTTCGTGAATTATTACGTTTTTAAAGATAGACTGACAAATCAAAGCTAATAGGTAACGAATACTAACGAACGCATCTAAAATGGTATTCTGTCAGTTACCTACTTGCAAAAAAAGCTTTATCAAAGTTTCATAAGCCTTGGTGGTAGTTCTTTTTTGTCTTACGGAAATGTTCGCTGGCGGAGATGCGCTCCAAATTTCTCATTTAGTTCCTAGTTGCACTACATTGAGAATTACCACTTTGGCAAATTAAAATGTTACGTACATAAGCACACGTCACGCGTAGGATAAGCAGCGTTGAGTTAACTAAACGAGACATTTCACGGAAGTCAGGAACTGTTGAAGGTTTTTTTAAATTTTATTGTTATTGCAGTTTAGGTATATGCTGATTTTGCTACTTAATTCTCTATGTACCCTATTTTAATAAACTCTATAACTTCCAGTGTTGTAAAGATTTGTGATGAACCTAAAATTACATGACATGTTGTGAAGTGATATAATGCTAGGTAACCTGAGAGTTTGTCATGTATACCTTCTATTTCACGTACTAGTACGACCCAAACCGGCCTGAAGTAAAGGTCCAGAGTGATAAATCAACTGCTCTATGAAGTTATTTGTATCTGTGTGCTGCTTTCCTTCAGTTATGCTCTTTGTACAGATACGAAGCCAAATGGAAGGTATTCAACGCAAATCTAGAATAGTAAAGCAATCTAAGATTTTATGATTGAAGCTGTTAGGTATAACATAATAATTATCAGCAATGTTTAGTCTGCATTAGACGGCTACACATCAAGTTATATTTGGTTTGAGTGTAGGTAACTTGAAGCCAATTGGTTAAGAACTCCTGTGCGTGATCATTACAGTTACGAACTCTCGTCCCAAACTAGTGATTAGACAGGCAAATTTGCCCTTTTTTGTACTGTTTAACCCCCGCTTTTACTACTAGGGCACCGCAGGCGGTGTCACTGATGATACATGAAATGAAGATAGAGCATCGGTGGAATGAGATGGTGGGGGAAACCGGAGAACCCGGAGGAAAGCCGCCCCAGTGCCGCTTCTTCCACCACAAATCCCACATGCGTTTGCCTGGGATCGAACCCGGAGTGTCTAACCACTCGGGCCCTTTTTTGCATTAATACATAGGTATTAAATGCGTACATTGGCAAAGGCTCTTAAAAGTTCTCTTTATCCGCTTCCAATTTCGAACTAGCCACTCAAAAAGGAGTTAATGCTGCTTCAAAATAATTTTCTTGATTTTATTTCCAGATTGTTCAAAATAAAGAAACATTTCGTTTGTTAATAACGCTCTCAATTTTCGGGTTTAAATTAGCACCACCAATGTGCCAAAATGTCGTCTCATAGGAGGTTTTACATGCCAATATAAACATTGGATAATCATTTGTTTAAAACACTCTGTATCTGCCGGGTTTGAATTCACGCCCTTGGAATCAAGGCCAACGCATACTAACTGAGCCAGGTCTTACTTACGTCTTAGGTCTTACAAATTCTGTGGAGAAGAACACGGAGAAGAACATTAATGTCCTTAATTATCTCATTATTATTCTCATACCTATGCTAGTAATATCCATGTATAATTAAATTTATAATGTCCCGTACTCTAATTTTTTAAATTAAACAAATCTCAGTTTAGATCACTTTTGTAATTATAGTTATTTTTAAAATTTTTAGAAACTCTAAACGTCTTTGCCATCAAAATCAGGGCTCTGATCATTACCTATGACCACCTGAAGTAACTTTTGCAAATAACAATCCGAAGCCAAAACCTGACTTCAACCTTCATGTTATTTTAGGGATTGTTGCGGCAACATCATTGACGAAATAATGCTTACGAGCTTAAAAAATTCAGATCAAGACAGCTATATAACGGGGTGTTGAGAATACATATACCTTGAAGCTGTATTTTAAATGACTTTTAACTAGCCACATGTTGCGGCGCCATGTGTGTATACTAGATGCCCCACCCCCTCCCCCCCGGCGGCGCCGTGGCCGAGCGGTTAGCGCGCTCGCCTACCACCTAGGCGGCCCGGGTTCGATCCCAGGGACCCGCATGTGGTATTCGTGGTGGAGGAAGCGGCGTCAGGGCGGGTTTTCTCCGGGTGCTCCGGTTTCCCCCCCCCCCCCCATCTCATTCCACCGGTGCTCCATCTTCATTCCATGTATCATCAGTGTCACCGCCTGCGGTGCCGTAGTAGTAAAAGCGGGCGTTAAACACTACAACACCCCCTCCCCCCCAAAAAAACACCAACAACCTTAGTAAGTTGTGCTGATGGGTTTTCAAACAGGAACTCCTGTCCCGAAACGCACAGTTTGGACGCTGGAAAGTGTCGAAGTTTGAGAACGAACTGCTGTGACAATTTGCTAACATTTGCTTAGCCATCTGTGTACTAGGATGAACGACCTGAGCACAACATTCCCGCGCATGCGCTGTGTTCCTCCATAAAGTCCTGCGTTACTTGTGTAGTTTCCAGTACAGTAGAGTTTCTTTACACGTACCAGTACACAGCTGCTGAAATGGCTGACTTGAGCTCCAGCACACTTTGATGTAAATCTGAGGAATCACCTCAAAGTCGCATGTCCAAATCGATGGATTGGTAAAGGTGGACCAGTTCCATGACCAGCACGGTGGTCATATCTGACACATCTCGACTATTTTCTGTTGAGTTGTATGACGAGTATGGTGTATGACACTCCAGTAACGTCAGCGGAGGACCTGATGGCTCGAGTCCATAGATCAATTGAAAATCTTCAAAGACAACCGCACGTATTGAGTCATGTTCATGAAGCGCACCACCACCGAAATAGCTTTTGCAATGACGTAGGAGGTACACAGTTCGAAGCCCATTTATACTGTAGGCAGCTCGATGTGAACGTACACCCGTGTCACACTTCGATGCGCTACAGCGACCAAACCGTGAATTTTCGATCAACGGTTCCTGTTTGAAAAACGATCAGTTTGCCGTCCCACACAACACACTAAGCGTTGTCGGTTTTTGGGACACCGTTTATGTAAATATATGTAATATTTTGTAATTTTATTATAAGTAAGTGCAGTTGAGACGCAATTTTATAACTGGTTTAAATATCGACCTCGGCGTAGCTTCACTCAGGAAATTCCGAGAGCTAGATGACTGTTTTTCTTATATCTCGGACGCGGCACTAGTTCGATGTTAATTTTGCCTGCTAAATGATTCGTCTTGTATGGTTTTTTATATATTTCTCCTTATTGCAATTTAACAGTCAAAATACAACACTTAATCACAATACGTAAGAAAAATTTCCTGTCCTTTGTTCGTTGTTGATTTAACAAGTGAGGTCTGACTTCTTAATGCCTCTGTTTTGTCTGTTGTAATTTTAGAGGGCTTACGTAAGAAGTTGCTTTAACTATAATTGATCATCAATGTCGTCGGAATATTAAGTATACTTTTGAAAGAAAATGCTTTATGTAGCGGTAATCCATATCACTTAGACTAGAATGTCCAACATTTATACACACGGGATGAGTATCCTTTGAAACACTCCCCAACAAATTTGGCAGTTATATTTCCTCTTTGTATTCGTATTAGAGGAGAGGAAATGAAATTTTCTTCATACAGACAAAAAAAGCATCAGTATTCTATTTTAAGCGTTGGTCTGTTCTGAATATGAGTTCCTTGGCTTAATTAAATTACATATTCAGTTGAGATTTAAGAGAACACTAATATACATATATTACCTACAGCGAAAACATTGGATATACAAATTCTTTGGCGACCTGGAATGAGATAAGTTCTTGGAACGTCGCCAAATAAAATCCATTCAGCCAAAAGAGGATTATCGGAATGCTATCTTAAAGTAAGTTAATGTAAGGTAGTGAGATCGAACAGGGATTTCGGCACCGCGGCCATCACCATTTTATATCTGTGCTCCCTAAGTGGTTGAGTGGAGACCCGGAAGCAAGGGTGAGGCGAAAGGATACAGAAGGCGGTTCATCCAGGATGTACAAACGTGTTCTCTAAGCCGTTTGAACTTTTTCATACTAACTAAATCCGAACGCAACAGCCTTTACCGGGCCAAGGCCTACCTCCCGGCCACTGCGTCCGCCACCTCGGCCCACTGCAGGTGTCGTGAGCGGGGTGCATTGCTGGAGGGTGGGATATGGTTAGCGCCCCGGTATTTTCCGGCCGGTATATGTGATGTTTACAACCATGGGCCTCTACTTCTCAATCAAGTAGCTCCTCAATTTGCCCCTCAGAGATTTAACGAGGCCGCGTGCACCCCGGGGACCAGGTCTCCCAGTGGGAGAAAATCCCACTCCAGCAGTAGGAACCGAACCCGGATCTCCCGCATTTTGTAACATCTTATCATTAGAAATATTACGTTAGACTGCGGTAGTGTATTATTAAGTGTTCGTTGTTATTAGTTATGTCAACTATACACTGTTCATTGGACAAAAAACAAATGTTAGGCGTGTGAAACTAATGCTAGGGAGGTGATATAAATTGTGGGAATATGCAGCCATAATGGTTTAAGGTTATCGGCCCGTACCCGTGCATCGGTTATGGCCTAAGCTTTTCGGGACGTAGCAGTATGGCGTGGGGTAGTTGGAGAGATAAATAGACGAGGTAGCGCACTCACCCAAGGTAAACACCAGACGTGCTATCCACAGATAACCAGAAGCTTCTGGAAATGTTTCCTTCCTCCGCATCTTAAACATTCTAGAATTTTCTGTGTAAACTTCCAGCGTGTTTGCGATAGAGCGAGTTATTGCGTTCCTGGTGCGACAAAAAGTGCTGTTATCCCAGCGAGTTTGCGACGACTGATATGAAGTACAGTGATTGCCGCAACTGCAAAGGATTGGTTTTGCAAGAGTTTTTCTTTTTTTTTCAGGGGAAAAATCTTACGAAGACACCCACCAGGAGATTTGGATTCCCGTCCACTAAAAAACGCCTGCAAGCCGTGAGAGATTCTTCTTCCTGGAAACGCCAAACGCTATTACTTGAGGAAGAAAGTCTGAAGATGGTCAACGTACTAATGTACAAATAACATGTACCTACCAGCGAAGCTACCACATAGTGTAGAGTGCAAGTCACGTCGGGGTTACTCTGCACGTTAGTCCTGCTCCTTCACCTGGAGAATGGAAGTAAACATTCGGTCAATAGTGCGCCAACTCCAGCATAAGCGGGAAGAGGTTATTCAAAGTGACAACCTGACCAAGTCGGGCGTCATGCCGATGGCGAATAGGAATCCAATGGGAGCAATGTAAGATCACATGCTCCGGAGTGTCCGTTTGTGCGCAGTGTGAGCAGAGGTCTGCGGTGCAGATTACTGCAAGTGGTATTGGTTCGACTCCCAAGCGGTTGAACCGTCCGGAAGAAGCTACGTCGTGCGTGTTCCATTATGCCGCTACGCCGCGCAGAAAGTAAAGTGAGTAAAAATTGGAACTAATTAAGTGACAGTGGCAAATTAGTGAGCTGACAGTGAAAACTAAACATAGTCGCGATATTATTGGTCAAAAAGAGTGTGAATTAAAGATGCAATAGTCGTGCTAAAATTCAGTTCATTTATCTTCAATAGTTTCTGAGGAAGCCGGTCATGTGTATCAGAAAATGTAATTGATAGAAGAATATAGTTTACAAAGAAACCACATGACATGGACCCACAGAAGCTGCCAAATTTAGTCGTGGTGTCTTAATTGTAGAGCAAACTTTCCCTTAAAGATGAGCTATAATTCACCTCTGTACCCCCAGACTGTTTTCCTTTCCTTTTTTTGTGATGTGGTGTATAATTCAGAGTACCAAATAACGGATGCAGTACTAGTTTTGAAATATATTTAAAATATAAATATTGGTTACAGTGTAAAACTACAATGTAGCAGAAACAAGAAGTGGATTAAAATTAACAAGCATTTTGACTCTGGGCGGCTTTTGTTCCAAGTATGTGGCAGAAATGTAGCGCCAACCTTGCACATATGCCCGCCACTTTGTTTTCTCTCTCCAAAATGTTATTGAGCACTGGACCTCGAGACGTCGTGTTTGTGCTGTACCAGTTCTATCATAGAAGCCTAAAGAACATTTCGATGGGAGCGGAGTTGACGTGATGCACCGTCTAAGGATGATATTCATCTTTGGGTTGAACAATGGGTTCAAGAAGGCAGCGCGTCAAATCATTACACAGAACAAAGCATTGCGTGAGTACAGGCATCCATGTAACGAAGTCCAACCGTTTGGCAAGGGAGCATGTCATTGCTTTACGTATAGCTGAAAGAAGAGTGAGGTCATTCTCCAAAAATGAACAGTGTTCTCTGCTCTCCAAGAACTGTACTTACTAGAAGGATGTGACAAACTACAGTACTGGAGGACTTTAAGGCTTGTTTTTCTGCTAAAGCACTTGCTCCATCTCGATCTCGTTTATGTGCAACACCACCGCAGAGTTAGCAACATATAACTCGCAAAACGCACCATCCTCACACAATTTGCAACACATTTAGGGTTCTAAGCAAAGCATAGCCTAGTGTTAATGGACCTAAGCCGCAGAGCGTAGCCGAAGGATGTTTCTATAAGTAGAGCCTTGAAGCATGTGCGGCAATTCATTCTATTCACCTCTCACACCCATCTAGATTAGTAATCCTAATGAGGCCATCTGGCCGACCAATTACTGAACAACAAACACCAACACTTGCGAAGCATGTCACCATTCACTGCACTCAGGGGGCACTCAGGATATACGTCATGTTTGTCTCCTGGCACTTCAGTCACTCACTCGCTATTAGCGCCACTGGCAGGCAGCTCTTCAGAAAAGCGCAGGTGCTTAATGCGGTACTGCATAAGTGAGATATGGACCTCCTACTTCCGGTGGGGGTTTTCACTGAGTAATGCCGCACTGATTTGAACCCAGTGTGGGCAGTCTCCACATTCCCAGGCTTGCCTGGAGTGAGGGCGTAAGTAGCCTTTTCCCCACACCACAAAAAAGTGCGGCCAAGGCGAAACAATGAGAGAGCATAACCATACGATGTGTGAAGCTGAACCCAATGGTTCAATATCACAGGGAAATAAACTCTTTTAGGAACGCAATGGATTATATTTGTATTTAAATGTGAGGAAAGCGAATAAGAAAGAACAAGCTAAAACCTAGCGAGTTGCACTCCCTCCATTAGGTTGGCACTCGACTCTGTGCATACTCAATGGCAGCTAAATGATATTGTTTATATATAACGCTATGATTATCCTATATCAGAAAGCGTCCTAGAAAGAGTGGGTGGGTGGTTTACAGGCTCTTCAAGTCCTCACACCAACTCAAAACGCAATTCCTAAGTTATTGTCAATGTTCTTTCATTATTCACATTTCATAACACTTCATTGGCAGGCACAAACCACGTAGTGTACCATACTATGTTTATCAGGAAATAAAAATATTTTTCACTTTAAAGCACTCTTACTGTGTGTGCCGCAGTATATATATCATGTTTGGACAATGTTTGTCCTTTTATCCCCCTTAAGGTCTCGAACAGAACTGCTAGCTATTAAATAAGGACCCCTTCAGTTCACTGTGCACCCTGTTTCACATCTTCCAACACGAGAAAAATCCCAATCATCAGAAATCGAACCCAAATCCCCTCGACTATAGGTAGTAAGAAATTCGGGACATCATCTTTAATAGCGTATTACACTTGTATATTAAGTGTGTATATTTCCATTTAATATCATTCTATCACTATGAAGAAAATTGGCGCTATCTAATTGGGATATGGCATGAGAACCCACGGTTTGAAAGTCGCCAACATGTGAAGAGCATCCCTAAGGTTAAGAAAATCATGCCACAACTTGCAACTAACAGTTCAGATAGCAGAGACGTTAACTTGAGATAATCTAAGAGTAATCAATTTGGCAAACACACGTGATTATACGACAAAACCACGTAATCACTAGCAAACCTGTCGTCCCAAAGGGGTGTAATAGCGAGCTTTTCTCTAATCACTGAACTTCCATTAACTAACTACTGTCTACCAGTAAAGCCGCATTGGTGAGTGTTTAGTTCAACAATCGCTAGATGGAGGTACGTAGAAGCGTAATTTTGTTAAAGGATATTTCCTCAAGGTATAAGTTTCTTTTACCTACGAATAACTATCACGTGATACCAGAAGCTTTACTTTACTTCCGAAGAGACGTGTTAGGAGGATTTACACCAGTCATTTCCAAACACCGAGCAGTCTTTGATACGTACTTCCTGCATGTCATGTTGTGTTTGCAAGGAGGCAGAGGAGTAAATGGACCTTTGCACTGTTAAGTGACGTTTTAAGTTACGACTAAATAAATAAAATAAAATAGATCCAAGAAGCCAGTATTTAACACGGACACAACTGAAAAATCAGGTGTGTAATAATCATTGACTACTTAACGTTCATGTGTAGTGTTTTGTTATTTTTGTATTTTTTTTTTTAATTTAAAGCTCTGGAATGCTGGAGTACAGGTGACTTTATATAAAAGAATCTCATTTGAAGCCAAATGGAGATCAAGTCCTTATGTAACTGTTTTGTGTCAAGATATATAA
This sequence comes from Tenodera sinensis, assembly GCA_030765045.1. NCBI lineage: Eukaryota > Metazoa > Arthropoda > Insecta > Mantodea > Mantidae > Tenodera > Tenodera sinensis. The sequence goes on along the minus strand of CM060962.1, from coordinate 95,624,229 downwards.
TCTTTATTAGTAAAAGAAAATCAAAACAAAAAATCAGATTTGCCGCAAAGAATAAAGTGACATTACAACAAGCAGTAACGGAATGGGCTAGCACTTTATAGAAAGAGGAATGAGAATAAATGTTAAAAAGAGCAAAATGATGGCAATATGTAAACATGAAGTTGAAGCAGAAATATGTATATATATATTGAAAGGGAGAGAAATTAGAAAATGTGTGAAGTTACGAATACCCAAGGTCAATATTAATAAAAAAACGGAGGAATAGATCAAGAAATAAACAAAAGGATCAGGAAAATCATGAACATATATTATCAAATATATAATACAATAATTGGAAAAAGAGAATTGAATCAGCGAACAAAAATGAGGGTATATACAGCATTTATACCAGTCGGTATTAATGTATGCAAGTGAGAGTTGGACAATTCTAGGTAAACATGCAAGTAAATTGAGTGCGGCCCAAATGATATTTTTAAGGAAAGTAGCTGGGTTTGCCAGAAGAGATCAAGTGAGAGGAAGTCTAAATCAAGAAAGTATACTACAGAGAATAGAAAGGAACCAACTAAGATGGCTTAGGCATGTAGTAATAAAGAAGGGATACGAAGAGGGATATATGAGGCAAGAATAGAGGGAAGAAGGGGTGTAGGAAAACCAAGACTAGAATTGAGGCAGTATATGGAAAAGGTGGCAGCCAGTCGTGGGAAGAAGTTGAAATACATGCAATGGCGCAGGACAAGAATGAATTCAGGCAGTGACTGAAGTAACCCGCAGCATAAAGGCAAAAGAGACAGCAAAAGAAGAACAACAAGAAGAATAACGTGACTGAGTGATTTTATTTGAAACAAATAAGATATAAAAGCCTTTTAACATTAGATATGCCAGTTTAAAGCGAATGTTATGATTTCCACATCTGAGAAGCATGAGTGAATAGAGTTTTTAAATGTGAGAGCATTGATAAATTTAAAAGCAATGGAGTGATTACTTTTTAGTTTGTGAAAATTAATAAAAATTAGTTTTCTTTTCTTTACCTCGGGTAGAAAACGGTTTCCGAGTTGTAAATTACGTACAGGTAACCTACTCACTAAATCCAGTATGCATCATAACATACTATTTAAATCATTGGAAATATAGCGCTTAGCTTGCATACCAAGTGAACATACCTTCAGCAGAGAAGAAAGTGTGCAGTTGCATCTTCGTTTAAAAATTCATTAACGTGAACATTTGCATTATACTTACTATTTGTACAAAACCACGGGAAGAAATAAGCACGGCTTCCTTGGTCACACCACAACTCTATGATTTACTTCATGTCGTCATGACTTCAGTTTATTGGCTTGTACTGTCACGCCATGTGCTGTGTATCAGACCAAAAACCACATGGATGTTTAGTTTTGTCAACGTTTTAGCTAATTACGAATAGGTATAGGCGAAAAATGGTCACCTCTCTCAACCAGAGAAGAGGAGAGGTACGTTCTGTCTCCTTTTAACATGATGTGGAAATGCTCTTGAATTTAAGTCTGTTCTCAAGATCTTCGCATTTTAGTCGTCAAAAATCAGTTATAAGTCCTCATAACTTAGCGTTTCCTAGCTTAGTAGTCAAGACGCTAGGTCCATAATGCTAGCATCCTCTTCTTCCCATTTCGTTAAAAGAGATCCCTATGTTTATTCTTTTCTGTTTTTACTTAGTCCACTACGTGTAGTAAAGTAGAGGAAGTATTGTATTCCACCCAAAAATTCAGAAATATGATTTGAGGGCCCCTGAATAAAAAAAAAGAAAAAACATTTTTAGAAAAGGGTCCGTGTATGTGAGTGAGTGAGTGAGTGTGTGTGTGTGTGTGTGTGTGTGTGTGTGTGTGTGTGTGTGTGTGTGTGTGTGTGTGTGTGTGTGTCAGTTTATGGACAACATAACTCAAAAACGAAAAGTCGGTTAGAAACCAAATTTGGTATTTATGTTAGACTTTCAAGTATGCGACACGAAGATTTTTAAGAAAATTCCTCCACCCTAAACTACCCTTTACATGTAAACTTTTTGGAAAATTTTGATTTTCTTGAAAATGGCTCTAACGATTTTGATTAAAATGCTATATGTTTGAGATATTTCTATGGCAAATGAAATCTATATTTTGAATTTTTTGGCTATGGCCTATGTAGTCCTGTTTACTCTGGATGACTTTTGAATAACTCGTAAACCGTAAGAGATAGACCAAATTCTACTATACAAAAAATTTAGATCTCGCTAAAACACACAATTTATGTCCGAATACGCTTTTTGTGGAGTGAACCATTTCAAAGATATTCCTTGTTATTTGTGTCACTTTCGGAAAACATGCAACATCGTTGTTCATTTTTTATATGTTAACCGTGCAAAGAGAACGGAATCCCAAAGCTTTCAAAGATTTGACTATCGCTCAAAGCTTACTGTATTCTCACATTCCCCTTGCATCTACAAGGAAATAAGCAATCAGATAATTTCTGCAAACGTTTATCTTAAATAAAACGAAGAAGATATAGGAATAAGAGTTTGTAAGAATGGTTAGTACAAGATAAGAGAAAGGCATGTGAGTGCAAGACATCAGATTTTTTCTTATGTTTCTGGACTAGTAGCACACTTTTGTGTGTTTCTTATACCTTGGTCATAAAATAAATTTCATAAGTTAAATTGGTAGAGATACGTCTATATGAGAAACATTTTTTATCTGAAACATGAGTATAAAGAAGCATATAATCATAAGTTCTTAAAGGAGAAAAGCTATACATTCCTTCCTCCTTCAGCGCACTAGTGCGAAGGAGGCACCAGCGGATGCCTTAAAGACACGCCCTATTTACACCCTTACAGACGATTAGAAATCGGATGTTATTTCTTGTGCTGGGATGTGCACATCTGAAACAATTTGACCAATCCTTTGATTCACTCCACTTGACTTATAGTTACCCATTATTAATCACAGTTTTCCCCTTTTCGTTTTAATTTTATTTGTTATGTTCATAGTGATTTAAGTAACATGCTGTGAAGAGCACTTTGATGACCTACTTAGAGCCTTCTGATGGCCCTTTATGTCAATCTACATATACCAACTGCACGAATTGGGTTACAATGAAATGATATGTTTTCTTACTAAACCCAGAATGCACTACTGCCAACGTACCCAGGACACCGCTATAGATTACCATACAGGGGGACACCTCGCACATAGATCGGTTGTGGCTACCACGTCCTATAAGAAAGGAATAAAGTGATGGAACCAGAGGAGCCTACGAGCCACAGAAACTGGTGGAAGTCCCCAACAACTCCAGGTTCGAAGACCCGTCCCGCTGCTGAAGCTGTTTAGAGAGGACGACGAGTGACCCGTCGACCAAGCAGCCCCCTAGTGTCCAAGTGTATTACTCTTTCCTTTATACAAGCACCCATACCATCTGTCCGGCACCACTATACCCACTATATCTAGAAGCATACCTAAAAGCTGAAAAAGAAACGGAAGGAAAGGCAAATGGTTAAAAGGAAATGACATTGAGAAACCATTCCAGTATTTGCCCACCAGCCAGAGAAAACCACGAAAAACCCAAGGTCAGAATGAGCGGTCAACGGGAATCGAAACCGAGACCCCCCGAATGTGAGCCTTACGTTACCGCGGAGCCATCTTGCTCACTCTGGACATCACTAAGTTCTATATCAGGATGTCAAACGGTGCGCTTGAGCGCAGGCGCGCGCTTTTGAGCTTAGCAGGCCCACGCTGCCCGTAACAGCAGCACCTACTTGCTCTGCTTTGGACAGTGTTAACCCGGGCTGTACAACGTGATAATATTGTCAAATTTAATTGAGCCCTTAATCCACAAACATACCCAGAATTATTGTGCAATTTTTCTGCAGAAATATGTCGATGTTTAGCATTACGCATTTACGTCTGTCTTGAGACTTGCTTATGTAATTAATGATTCCCCGAATATTAAGGTGGTGGAAAAGCACACAATGGGCATAATAAGTACATAATTAGGTTCAAAGTGTGACAAGAAGAAGTTTTAATATGGAGGTATTTTTATTTTATGCTCCAGGAGCAATCTTTTTGAATTGTAAGGTTAAAGGTCATATAGATCTTATCCTTTGTGGTTTTAATGTTTTGTTTCAGGAATATTAATTTGTTTTTGAATAGTTACATTAATAATGTATATTATTTTAATTCATATTAAACCTTATAATCACGAAATCTATGTAAACAGACACTCTCAAACCAAAGAAGAAGAAACATAATAAGAAAAGTTGACTTCATTTTTTCTTCGAACTTTGTACACCCATGTTTTACTATGTATTGCTTAGTGCCGCCGCTACCTCTGTGTATACCGCAGTCTTTCTCGGAGTGCCTCATGTCCGTGGGTACTGTCAAGGCCAAGATATTGCGCTAGGGTTGACATTGTTGTTCTATATCTTTCAGTTCAGTACGTAAAATCCGTCAGAATGGTACACATTCGTATGTGTCTCATGCAGCCGGGATTGGTTTTCAGTCAGTAACCTCCAAACGAGCTTTTAACACTCTTTAATTTGTATTTACGAAAAGGAAATTTATTGTTATGTTTCTTTGTGTCATTAAAAGTTCACGTTCCTCAGATTTATCCCAATAAAGACCAGGTAATAACCAATAACAGTACCGACATTGATAGCCGAGGTCGTTGAAGCACACGCTCGTGAACAGGAGTATTGCAGCCAGTCCTCCCTGGCTGAGCTTTTCTCCAGATATTCCGCAGTCCTCATAACTGGCAAATACTATAAAGTTAGACTTGGAACTTTTCCTTCGAAAATTTCCTTCCCAATTATCCTTTCATTTCATACATCACCAGTGTCCACCGCCTGTGATGCCTATGCAATTAGAACGGGCGCTTTTACCACTGGAAATGATTGCTGAAAGGTGATTTATATGATGTTGTGTTTATATAGTTAGAGCTCACGAGCAAACACTACAGCAGTCTACAGCGGCTGCAGCTACAGCAGATAAAAACAAGAGAAGGGGAAGCAGCCCACACCTGCGCTTGAACATAAATCTCACAAGAAAAAAAGAATGAATAAATCACATAGATGTTTAAAAATATGAGCCACTACTCAATTAGAAGCTAATGTAGCGTGAGAGTATTATAACAACTGCATGGAGCTACATGTTTATGTTAACAGAGAGTCTATTCTCTGCTTGACTGACTTGTAAATTGTTTGGAAATGAAGCGAAGTGCGATCTTTTCACTATATTTCATTTGATTTAGGTGCCCGCAACCAACCAATTGAAATCACTGAACCAGACAATCCAGAGGTTATTGCCTTTTGATTCCTGTTTCCAGCATCCTGATTCAAAAAATGTGATCCCTATTATTGTAGACTACGACCTGAGAGCTGTAATATTGGCCCCAAAGGAACGTTATAAAATATTTTGGATTATAAACGCACGGGTTTGGTTAGGGGGTTAGTCCAGTGTTTGAGTTACCAAACGGGATGCCTCAGGTGGTAACGTTTGTGGCCCATATTCGGGAGGTCGCTGGTTCGGGGGTTTTCCCGGATCATTAAGGCGAATGCTGGGAAGGGTATTTAACTTACATACCGGTTTCCCTTCTTTTCATTTCATTAATTTCTTTCTCTTTATACGGTCTTTCCAGGTTGTAAGAGTCAGTGGGGTCGCCAGTCGACTGCGCTACGGTGGTACTTGCGTTCTGGAAATACAGTGCTCGGCTTAGGGGAGGCACTGTGGTCGGTCAGCCGCCCTTCCAAGGAGACTGATTGATCAGCCAGATCTGGCAAGCTCTCTGTGACTACCTGGAACTCCGATGGGATAAAGAACTTGCACTTGTTAGGGATCCACCGTGGTTGTAGTTCCACCTGTGATGCATTCTGGCCGCCTGTGGGGTACTTTCATCTCATCCTTCCTTCCAGAGGCTCACGTATGATAAGCCATCGGCTGACATGTCTGAATGCTTCCGTGACAGGCAGGCAGATAGACAAACACTATTTGTGTTGAAATTTACGAGATGGCTCCACTGGTGCAGCTGGGTGGTATTTCTCTTATAAGATAGAACAATAACTACACAGCAGTACACTGTCTTGCTACGTAATGCAGTGAGGTTAATGACTTCCAGTGATTAAAGGGAGTACCTCAGGGCTGGGCAACTGGTACTCTTTAAGCACAGCCTGCTCACGACCTTGCACTGATATTGTATTTTTAGTAAGTACAAGTGAGGGTTGCTCAAGATATTCGAGTTGCCCAGGTCTGGAATACCTAGTTCCCAGTAGACTGCACATACAAGGGACTCGTCTGGGTGGCGAATCATAGTGCCATCGAGGGAAAAGAAAAAGCTGATGGAATTACAAGACAAGCAGCAGCTCAACAATTTATTGGACCAGAACCGGCTTTAGGTACATATCGATATTTACGTAGTAGGACAGACTATTTAGAACTGGTCTAATGTAGATCATAAAACCTGACTTAAAACTCCGGTAAACAAATAAGGTAAACGATTTATTAGAAAAACATCTATGAAACAGCTGAAAGCTCACTTAAATATAACGTACTTAAGCTGAGAACAATAACAGCATTTCTCACAGGACATGCTCAAGTGAACAAGTATCTTAACACGATGGGAGTATTTCACGGGCTCCTAGATTGTAGATTGTGCAAGGAAGAAACTGAAACAGTCTGACACATTTGATGCTCCTGTAGGGCCTTTAGTGCACAGCAGATATAATGCAATTGGGGAAATGTTTTTACAAGCAGAAGAATTTGAAGTTACATCTGCTATTAGCCCATATTCCTCGGGAATAACCTCGAGGCTGTATCCGATAAGACAAGACAGGACACTCGTCACGGAAGTGCCCCAACTGGACGGGCCAAATTCCTTTCTAAAATAGTGTATATGTAAACTTTTGGTTAACAAAAAGTAGCGAAAGACATTCCGCTAGCTTTTGTCGTGAGGTATCGTGATTCAATTTTGAATTCATGTGTGTCGCTCTGTCACGCATCTCGACTTCGGCTATACCGTCATACTAACACGCTAACATGTTAGATCTGTTCGCAACTTTTACTTGTGGGTGTTATATAGATGGGACCAGCCTTATCCCTGACTTTATCGGAAAAAATGTGAATTCAATTGATAATGGGTTGAACACAGCCTTTTGGATCAGCACAAAGACTTTGCATTTTCATATTAATCTTCACTAAAGAGAAAACGCCTAACACAGAGCATTACTTAGAAGACATTTCGAAAAGCCCAGCTCTGCATCCACACTTTTGCCGTGCATATATCGACATATCTTTGAAGATAGCCGATGGTACACAACAGAATACAATTACATTACAAAATCTTATCATGTAGTTTTTACTATGCTTCCGTGATTAATATTTTATTCTTAACAGTTCCTCGAATATAAAAATTAGCTTTTTAGTGCCTGTAAAATGTACGTCTAGCGGTTGCACGAATCTGATTGCTTGGCTTTGAAGGAATGATTTGCGGAAAAATGCTCTTGCTATGTAAGATCCTGCAACAAGAAACAAATGATACACATACACGAATAGCCCCGAGGAGATTTATCCTTCTGAAATGACAAACACGGCCAGCAGACGAGCTTACACAAAGTTTTAGAACCACATAACCAAACTATCTTTCTATAACGTTCAAGGAGTTCTTCACTTTGACCTCCGCCTTTAAATTTTTCAACCCAGAACTAAGTCCCCCTTTTTAAACTAACCCTTTCTTATTAAAGTACCAATGTGATAGAAAAAGTTTTATTAAATACTGCTAATATATCACTTTCAGCTTAATGTACTTTGGATATTTAGCGGTAAAATTCACTGAAATTCACTCTACAAACACTGTTCGTACTTTGAATGCACTTATACCTACGTGGTACGTGCATTTCTCCGTATCTTATAGATTGCTTTTATGACTTCATAATAGCAGGCTATGTGGTAAAAATACCCCGGCACCTTGCCTTGGCTGTTAGAAGAACTAATATGCAATCACCCGCACAAGCACGCCATCCGCTATTCAGTCTGCTAAACGCTACTTTGGAACGGAATTAATGGTTTTTCTGTTACTTCATAGGTTATTGATGACTCCTCTACAATTTAAAAGGTGCTATTTTAATTATAGATGAAAGTTAGTCATTTCATTATGCTACAAGGTGTGCAGTGCATTCACTGGCACTTTCCATTGTCAGTAATGGTACCTACATGTCGGCTGTCCTGTTACCGTTGTACCTGTAATTAAGGAACTAGTTGTGTTCTGTCACCACTAGGTGACCTTTTGCTTTCCCGGCTTCGTACGTACTAGTCGTCTGCAATATTCCCCCAACATGCTCTAACCTATATAGTCCAGAGTATTACTGAGCCATCTTGCAAGCACGTCTATGCTAGCAGACACTCATCAGTATGTGCAGCCACCCTGAAGCGTACAGCTCCAGAAAAGAATACATCGTGCCTCCATTTTAAACGAGCTCAGGGAGACCGTCTTCCGAGACTGTATGGTAGTGCTAAAAACTCTACTGCTCTAAATTCTTACAAAATTATAGCAAGTTAGAAAATCTTAGAAAAGGCTGGCATTTCTTGAAGCAGGACTCGGTGACAAAACGTCTTGTAAGGCTTAGGATAAAAGTTTGGATAAATGATTCCTTATAGAGCTTCTTGTTTTTCCTTCTTGCCCCTTTCAGAGCATGAGGCATTTCTCGCCATGCTACTTACCTGTAGAAAGATTATATTTAAATGAAAATTTCGATACCGAGGTTTAGCTGGAAGTAAATGTTTTGAAGCTTCCGAATAAATAAACAAGAGAAAAAGACTCACCCCCGCGCGCGCGTGAACAGCGTAACTCAAAAAACGAAAAATCGGTTAAGTACTGAACTTCGGATTTAATGCGTTCATTTATGTTCAACGTCTTCCTAGGATTGACACGAAGGCTTTAAAAAAATCCGCCACCCCTAAGCTACCTTTATATGTGACGCCGGGCTAGGCGCACAACAAAGGACTGTTGGGCTGCTTCTCGCCACATGCCGAGAACAAAGGCGTTCAAAGTCAGGCTGCTTCGCGCAACTGTTTGTGTGTACGTGACTAACAACAATGAAGCGGTAACACAAAAGGGGTTTTCTCCAGAACTTTCGAGAAGGATCTGGCCACGTGATCGCCTGTACGTATATGGAGATCGAGAAAGGTGCGTGTCACGTCACCCTCTCTATATAAGGAGCGAGGCATCGGCAGAAACGAAGTTAGATTTACGGACATGATTCCATCAGTGTGTCCTCGTCAAAGATACGCCGGTCGTCATAAAGAATATTAAATGAGCGTCAAGTGACTGTAATGTTGTAATTAGTTTATGAGAGACAAAGTGAAGAGTGACACTGAAAGGACTGAGACAAGGGTACGAGAAGTAACAGTTGTGAGCCGTGATAGCACGCGAGACTGTAGACTGTATTAACGACGAGACGAAAATTGTGTATTCGTGATAAAATTTTGGAAGGCAATAAAATGATAGAAAAGTAATCGGACAGATTTTGTCGTTTTGTCACAATATGAAAACATATTTCTTGCTTTGATTTTATCAAAAGTGAATCCAAATAATCTGATTATATTACCATCTTTTAGATATTTTCATAATAAATAGAATGGATATGTTGAATTTTCTGAAATAGCCTGTGGAGTCCTCTTCATTCTCACTGACTTGTATAACTCGTAAAGCGCATGAGATAGACCAAATCTTACTACAAAGATATAGATCTCGTTAAAGTACACAATTTATTTAAAGTGAACTTTCTGTGATATTAACCATCTTCAAATGTGTCATTATCCTTATCAGGTGGTAGATTGCTATTGATCTCTTCTCGTGGTCATGCAAGGAGCGTGGCCTTTAAAGCCATCACACGGTGATCCGCTTTTTGAGAATCTGACTGTCACTTTAGCCTACTGTGACGTCAGATTCGATTTCTGGCTTGGATAGGAATATTTTTCTTTAAACAAAGCTTCTTGGTATACCAAAGTTTGGCGCGCGCGCGCGCGCGCGCGCGTGTGTGTGTGTGTGTGTGTGTGTGTGTGTGTGTGTGTGTGTGTGTGTGTGTGTGTGTGTGTGTGTGTGTGTGTGTTTGTGTGTGTATCAATTATTTAATAACCAATTCGCCCATAAACAAGTTTTCAAGATTTCCGTTGTGGAAAAACTTGAGCATACGTACCAAAACCCCGAATAATGTACAATTAATGCAACTAAATGGAACCAACATTGTGGCACACAAGGTTAACCAGTTTTTTTAAAAATGTGTAATTAGGTTTATGTCTTAAGTTCTAAAAGCTGGAATAGGTGTAGAATTTCAGTTCAGGGTGCAGTACCAGTGCCCACTCAGCATAGTGAAACTGAGGAGCTGCGGTAGGTAGCGGTCGTGGCCACGCGAGCGAACTTTGCGACTGGGGATGAGTGATACCGTCCAAATCACCTCCCCGTATTGTATTGAACATCTCTATCGTGTTTAAGTGGCCGTGAGGCCGGTAGTCAGATGGACAGGCCCAGGCCCTTCGTGGGCTGTAGAACCATAGGAAAAAAGAAGCCAATGTTTGCAGAAGGGTGACTAGAGGAAATTATTGAATATAACTCAGCATTTTAATGCTTCTATTATTAACTACCCGTTTAGAGGTTTTGAGAACAATGCCAATAATCACGTTGACATTTTGTAGCTTAGTACAGCAGTATATTCCTCATTGGGAGAAAATAAATATTTCTAGAACTTCACATGAATGAATGTTTAATTAATCCATTAAAGGTTTTGTTAAATTCATTAAACAGATATAAGGGCCCTTTTTTTAAATTAAAGCAGTGGGATATGAAAGGAAAGATTTTCACATAGCATTTCAGGAGAGATAGAAAATAGCAGCTCGATAGAGAATTGATGTGATCTATATGGTAAGGTGGTTTGCAAAATAGTTGAGTCCAAACCATCACGTAAATGACAGTTGTAGCCGCAAAATTTAAAGGCGGTTGATAGTTGACTATTTCTATTCTTTTTCCTGTTGTAAAAATAAATTTTGATGTTTATATCACTGGCTTTACAGCTCTAGGCTGCTCTTCATGGGAAGAAGCAGCCCATGTTTTTGGAATGGACTGCTGCTAAGTTCTAAGGTCCATTTTCCCCATGAAGAGCAGGCTAGATTGGCATGGCTGACAAATGGTCGACCAGCACGTTAAGTCCGACCTTGTTGCTTTCAGAGTATGAAGTATTGCCCATCTCCAAAGATAGTAAGGAACAGGTGAACCACCTGGTATATGAAACATGAAATTGCTTTCACAAAGGATGGGTAAAATTATACAATATGTAAACAAACGATTAATAAAGTAGGAACTGAATTATGTAGCAGGCTGAATGTTTTCAGAGTGGCTATGTAACTTTAAAAATTAGGACACATTAAATAATAGGTAATTTAGAAATTTCATCGATCTCCCTAAATTGAGGAAGTGAAGATGATTTGGTGTGTCTTTTCGTTAGTATGCTGAAATGTTTTTGTGCAGGGGTCTTGCATGTTGATGACGTAGTTCGACTTGCACTCAGCCTCGTTAGGTCCTCTAGAATTAGCGGCCCCTGGTTGCGAGAATCGCATGTACCGGCTGGCAGAGATCGGGGCACTAACCATGTCCCACCCTCTAATAATGCACCTCACTCATGACGCCTATTATGTGGAGCGCAGCGGCCGGGCGGTAGGCCCTGGCCCGGAAAGGGCTATTGTGCCGCGAGGTTAGCTGTTTAGAACATGAATTGATGAAAGTTTGTTCCCATTGCCCCTCACAGTGTCAACCAATTTATGAACCTGCTGACCTTCTCATAATTACAGAGAACAATATAATTACCCTGCTCGCTTACGATTTGTTTAACGTCTGATTAAATTCTTAATGCACAGAATGACTTCAACACACATGGTTAAAGTTTTTAAATATTAGATGTGCATGTCCACATATATCAGTGGAGTAATTAAATATGTTGCTGTTCAAGGATGTAATACCTCCACCCTCAGGCTAGTCTGGAAGAGGAAAACAAATTGGGCAAGAAGATATTACTTGCTCAGAGAGACATTGGAAGGAAGCTGATTAGTAAGTCGATTCGGGGAAAAGGGGGATATCAATAAGATAAATCGTTAATATTTGCAAGCTAAAAGAGAGCGGAAAATGGGGAAACACACAACAGGCTGCTTTTCAGTTACAGAGCTTTCCCTTGGGCGGAAAATATACAGACTGTCCACAAAGTCCTGTATAGTAGGAAAAATTACAACCTTAACATTTACAACGTCAACCAGAATACAGCATGTATTCGATCTAACCACCTCCAAAAGTATATGAAATTTCCATATTGTGGACTGTTCAGGTGTAGTTGTACGGTATTCTTTCTCAAGTCGTGTTTGCAGATGTCCAAGTTCTCGCATTTTCTGCTGGTATACTTGGGATCACAGGCAACTCCACAAAGCGAAATCAAGTGGATTCATACTTGGTGATCTGGGAGCGAACTCAATGGGTTTTCTATGACTTATCCAGGAATTAGAGAACTCGTCCATCTAGTGTTGTAGAGTTTGGGCGTAATAGAGTGGAAGAAGAAGGTAGGACAGACGCGGAGGGGGACTTCGGCGCTTGGATCTTAGAGACCTTCTGTGCCTATGCCCCGAAGGGGCGCCCCTGGGAGGAAGAGGTGAGGTGAGAGGAAACAGAGGGTGGCCAGACCACAGGAGAGCAGGCACAGCAGAGGGCAGGGTCCATACATTTTCCCAGTTAGAAATTCCCTGGCACCAGCCAGTACACCGGTCCCGCCGGTTCGCTCAGAGCACCGTCTGCAGGGGCCTCCACCGAGTAACAAGGGCCTGGGTGTGGACACGATCCAGAGCTGGCTACTGTGACAGGGGACGGAGTCACTAAGAGCAATTCATCCCTCCATGTTGCATCCGAACGCCTGCTGACACTTTCGACGCTGAAAGAGACCAAACGGACGAAAAAATGAGTGAAATTAGTAGTGATGTGAAATGGAGGGGGAGGAAAGGAGGATGGAGCAATTGGTGGAATGATGGTGGGGGAAACCGGAGAACCAAGAGAAAACCCACCCCTGCGCCAGTGCGTCCACCACACATCCTACATGCGGACGCCTGGGGTCGAACCCGGGTCGCTTTGGTGGGAGTCAAGCGGTCAACCCACTCTGCCACGGCGCGGTCTAATATAGTGGAACACCATTTTGTATTAACTAGCTGGTCGCTCGCCAATCAAACGTAATTCCTGTATAAAATTATTCCCTTCTATACCGAGGAATGATTTGTCATTGAATCGACCTTACGAAGAAACACGGCCCTTGGACCTGTCTACTCTATAACACCACACCATGATACGGTCAGCTCCTTGATCCATTGCTGTACCACTGGGGGTTCACAGGTGGCCATTGTCGAAGATTCTGCCAATTTACGTCTTCCAACCACATTTCTGGAACTCGTTCAGGGCACGGAGCTCGGAATTTGATGCTAGTCAATCTTAACTGAGTTGCTATTCATCCACCCACCCGTCAGAACGTCCCTCAGTTAGTCCGTTCTCCATCCACCCATCCATTCCCCCCCCCCCCCCCCCCATACACCTAGCTTGTTATATCACTAATTTTCTGTCAGTCTACCTGCCTACCTGCCTAAAATTAGCCTCGGTACTGAGCATTTACGTTCCTAAGGAAATTCTGAACTTCTCTCAGGTACTCCAAAAGGGCAGTGGCACATTTCCAATAGACGCGACAGTCAGGATCATGCTTGTTCAGATTATTCAAGACCTGTAACTTATGCATGGAATTTAGCCTCTTTCAAGTCTTGGTGGACAGGGCTTTTCCGTATGTTTGAGGGGCTCTAATGACCTAGCTGTCGACGGGCCCTTAAACCCTAATCACTCACCCGTATGTTTGAGTTTCATACCTGTTGGCCGCACGAACAGGGTAATAATGACACTTTTCATAAACCCTTCTGACGTGGATGGAATTCCGGTTAGTGGCATATCAGCGATCGACTCAGGTGTTTTAAATGCGTCCTGAATGTGGCACATTGTGCTGTATTGTATAGTTTTTCCAGGCTGTTTTCTGTGAATTCTTCGGCCATTAGCATCTTTAGCCAGTAACGCGATCTGATACACTCTGCTAACGATCAAGCTGGAACAGGCACAAGATATAATATTTTCTTCGATTTTCACAAGATGCGAGATTTCACAGATACCCAATAGTTTATTAATGGTTGCTATTTCAGTTCAGAGCAGATTCAACTAATATTTATTCAAGTCTATTTCTCACCTGATTTCTGAAACTGTACTTGTCCACTTTTCAGTGTTCACGTCCACAGAGGAACTATTGCCAAACTGTGATAAGTGGCATACTTAATGGGTTTAGAGTGGTACAAGTCAAATGGTCTCACACAGGACACCTGCTACATACAACACAAACGGTGCGTTTGTTCATTCGTCGAGTTTTTCAATAGAAGTGTTTGTCTCGTTGAGCGTTTGTATACTTGACATATGTTATTCAAAATGGTTGTGTGTATCTCCCAACAAGTTAGTCTTCTGTGTGGTAAGTATGTGAAGTATTTCTCTGCAAGAAAATGTCGAACAAACTTTCATGCTGTTTCCAGATATTACAGTTCTTAGCACAGGAGCTGTCCATAACCTAGTGAATCAAGTCAAGCGAAGGCCTTTTGTTAACAAAATAATGGGACTTGGACAATGCCGTATGTTCGCTGGTAAGTGATGTATTCACAATGAAGGTTATGCAGCTAAGATAATATATATTTTTATGTAAGAGCCTTAGGTTAAACTGAATCGTCTGTCGCAGTCTCTTTCATTATAATTATGGAAGAAGAGAAAGGGAAGAAGTTATTAATCGGTAAGAATTTCAGTGCTGTCAGAACATCTTCATGTAGGTAAACTCCGATTTTAGGCTTCCTTTACCTATATGTCTATACTTATTCAAGGTATGAAAGGTGGCAGCAGCACTACACGTATTCAGATGGCAACCAGCTATGCTCCTTCATCTCATTTCCGCTTTCATACCACTGAACAGCCGTGTGGAAGAAAATTCGATTTGATTTGTATCAGTAGCAAACAAGATTCACAGAGCATGATGCAATTTTATAAAACGCTAGTAGAAAAACAAGCAAAGAATCGAATAACAAGAAAAGGAAAATGGACAGCCGTCCATTAATTAAGCAAACATTTCTGTAAGATACTAATGCTGCTGGTATGTTTATCCTATTTTGCGCGAGTTAAACGCAAAAGTACCAGCGTTCTCTCTTTTGCACCTACCAGTGCTACTAAAATTAAGCAAGCAATACAAATGATATAGATAAATTAATTTTAACCAGTTGCACGAGCGGTTACAGATCTATCTGATGAATCTGGTAACCTCCAATCGCATTTATTAAGGCTATTCCACGATTAACTTATTTTTCTGTTTATTCTCACATGGATGACTAAAAACTCCCAGGGCTTACAAGTGAGCGCCTGGAGTTAGATGTCTGTCGAGGGGCAGCTAAACTCTGAATCAAGGAAGGTATCCAGGATGGGTGAACAGCCCAAAGCTTGGTATGAGTGTGAAGAAAGGGATGATATAAAATGATGGCGAAATGAATGAAAGAAAAGATAACTATACAGTGGTCGGTGGAATGAATGGCGGGAGAAACCGGAGACAATCCGCCCAGACGCCGCTTTGTCCACTACAATTCCACATACGGTTCCCCGGAATACAAACCTATACGTCTTCATGAGCGACGAGCGATCAACCACTCAGCTACAGTGAGCTACAGCGAGTTACGTTTAGCATGTTACTTACATAATATCAATTACTTGTGTTGTTCAAACTCGAATAACCATTGTATTGGCTGCCAGACCATAGCATAGCAGTATATCAAATGTGCTACAAAGTAGGTATCCGAGGCATTGCTAAGTACTACTGCTCAGTTTCAAATACGCGGCATGTGAATGGAATAGTTTCAAAAACGCTCCTACTCTTATAGTTTTGTTACAATACAGGATGGAAGTGAAATGATCTCCCAGACTATAACAGCAAATTGCTCATGTTGTGAATAACAAGACAGTCTAATACCAAAATGTTGAAAAGTTTATAGTTTCCTAGAAAAAATATTTTTACGAAAACAATTTATCATCACCTGGCTGAATTATTATTATGATTGAAGGTTCTTGTTTCATGGCGGCGCCCGCCTCGGTACCGTGATGTTTAGCGTGTCTGCCTCACGTTCAAGAGGTCGCGAGTTCAAATCTCGCTTAGGGTAAGTTATCCGGGTAAGTTTTTTTTCCCGAGGTTTTCCCTACCCTGAGAAGACGAATGTCGGGTAACTTAAAGCTCCATGGATCTCGGGCTCATTTGAGCATCATTTCACCCATTTCATTTCATTAATTCGTCCGATATAACACAATGTTGGAGGACGTTAATTCAAAAAACTTGATGTATGGCTATATTCATAGAAAATTGAATAAACAACAACCTTTTTCTTCGGCGTATTTCAATAGATTCAACGGTTTTTGTGTAAATTAAATTTTAAAGAACCCACAATTTGTTGCCTTTTTATTGCAATAAATTGTGGGTTTTTTAAATTTAATTTACACAAAAACCGTTGACTATTGAAACACGCCAAAGAAAAAAGTTGTTGTTTATTCAATTTTCCATGAGTATAGCCATACATCAAGAACCTTCAATGAATAATTTTTCAGCCAGGTGATGATAAATTTTTTTGATAAAAGTAAGTATAGTACATGAAACATAAATTAGACCAAACAAGTCCACGGCAAGACCTTCCCCAAATCGATTCTGTGTTTGGAAATTTTGCATGTTAGCTTTCATTGTAAATAACTGAGACAGTTGGAGTACTGGCTGGAAGGGGTATAGATGTCAATCATCCTTTAAGCCAGAGATAGGTGTCGGTCAGTAAATTGAAAGGTTTGTTAACAGTCTTCCTGTATATTTCATAGATTAAAACAACTTTAAAATACATCATGTTAAACAACAGCGTTTTCCCCCCTCGCAGTTGAATGGGAAAATAAACATTGATGGATTATATTAGCTCCTTCTGCGAGTTAGATTGCGCACTAATTTTCCGATGACACTTGGACATCGTTGCATTACGGGAACGATAATAACATTATGAATATGTGTTTAATTTCAAATACAGTTATTTCGGATGTTTTCATCGAAGGTTTTATTGGAAGCAGCTGTAAGCAAGGTACATGTGTATACATTTGAAGAAAAGCACAAGAAAATAAATATTTAAACTTATTAACTAGTCGTTTAGTACAAAAATGATTAGGCAGAGTACATACTATCAGCTACAAAAAAGGTTCGGATACTTATCGAAGCTTTCAGTGAGAGCAATTCATAAAAAATAGGCGCAACTGCATTTAACAGGTTGTATTAAAATATAGTAGAATATTTTTATTTGAACAACCACAACGTATCCTTCTTACTTAAACATTCAACAAAACGAGAAAAGCAGATATTCAATGTCGGAAATGATCAGCCATAGGAATTCTCAAGCAGTTGGCTTCAACTTAGCTGTACTCAAGCCCTCATGCATATCCAGAACGTGCACAACAGCGAATATGAGTCACTGACGGTAGGTAAAACTAATGTGGTCTTGTGATTGGTTTGTACACTCCAACATATGTACGAGAGATTAAATTGGTTTGTTGTCTACGACGTCATAGCGCAAGGTCGGGTATCAATTCAGCCTGTTTCTTTCGCTCTGGCTTTAGTTTTTTTTTTTTTAAGTGTTTAACGTCCGCTTTCACTGCATATGGCACCCCAGGTGGTGACACTGGTGATACATGGAATGAATATGGAGCACCGGTGGAATGAGATGGCGGGGAAACCCGGAGGAAACCCGCCCCAGCGCCGCATCGTCCACCACAAATCCCACATGCGGTCGCCTGGTATTGAACACAGGCTTTGGTGAGTAGCGAATGGTCTAACCACTCGGCTATGGCGCGGCTACCTGGTCTTAGTACTTGGAGGTTTCTATGCCTGGTAATGATGCTTATACGAAAGATATGAACACGTAAGAAGCAAGCGGCAAAATAGCATAGCGATATTAGGCGTGTGCAGGGTCAGTTATTGAGGCCGTTGTTATCAAATCGTATATGTAGCATAAATTACGACTGATAGAAGAAATACTAAATTTTCGCGAAATGAGACACTTATAAAAAGAAAATTAAAAATAACAGAAGCATAGCTTACATGGGGTTCTGTGATATAGTTCCAAGGCTATTTCCTTGTTCAGTCTTTGAGTTAAGCAACCATAAGCAACGCACTTCCTTCTGTTGAAATAAGTTTCACAGATTAAAATTATATTATAATTTTTCTTCTGCCTTGTTTATATAGAATAAAATCCTAGAAAGATTGTTATACCCGTTCCTCCTGGTACAGTGTTTGTATCCTACTATATTTCTAAATGGTTATATTTAATCTTTAAGGCAATGTATCCATGAAAATGAAAAAACTCCACAGTTTACTTCTGATTGCTTTAAATTTTTTCCATACGGTCAGAACATAAAGTAAATAGTATGCACAAAATTTCAATGCTCTATGTCAAACCATTTTTAAATTATTAATATCTTTATTAATAATAAATCACTTTTTGATATGCTCATATGAAATGCTCCTTGGACCCTACAGTTTATTGTATATCTCATAAATTTTTAATTTGAGCTCAGTATACAAATGTAAAGAAATTGTCATATCAAAATTGCTTATATTTAATTAGTTTAAGATAAAAGAATGCTTTGTATGCAATTTATCAATATTTTCAATTTTTTCAGCATGAGTTATGAAAAATGTTTAATTTGAGCTCAATTATTTAATATTTTTAACTAGTGTACAACAAAATTCAATACCTTAATCTCTGAAGGTCTTCTGCAAGTTTCAAGCTAATAATTTATAAACTAGGGTCCAAGGAGCATTTTGAATGGTGAAATATGCTGGAAAAGAAACTTAGAATAATTAATTTTAAGGCTTACAATTTTTTTTTTTTTTTTTTTTTTTTATATTTTACCTAAAACCAATCAACTTAAAATTCCCCAGCACAATATATAGGACTTCTGTTGCTTTCTTCTTGGCCTCAGTAGCAGTTACCTGCTTGGTTGTTCCTTAATATGAAAACTTCCCTTTCGCCTTCGCATTGTTCACAAAATTTAGAAATGTATTGTTTTACCTATACACTGTGCACTTTCGCAAATTTATACACAAAATTCATAAAATATCTGCTTGTTATGGCTCTACTACACGCTAACGAATAACTTATTGACTACACTTACCTGCACTACGACATTTAAAGAGCTTTAAAATGGCTGATATTGAGAAAACTAAAGTGTGCCACTAAAGTATAAGCACAATAAAAATGCAAATGTGGGAACGCCCGTAAACAAAGCTTTTGAAGCACAGAAGTACTGTTTTCGATAAACATGCCCCATTTTTGGTCATAGCACCTCGTATCTCTTTTAGCTTGAAAAAAATGCGAAAGAACACGAAACGAGGCCTTTCAGTTCACTATGCCTGTGCAGGTTTGCTTATGCTCACAGATGTGTACCGTCTGCAATCTCATCTTGAATCTAAAGAGTACTTTTAACACCAGACATATAAAATATTAGCGCCATTAAAAAGTGCTCTTGTTGAAACAATTGCTTCAAAATTCTGGCATAGCATGCTTTTCCGCTTAATCAATTCCATGTGATGGGAAGCTCTCCAGCATGGTGAGTGACACAGCAATGAAAAATGATAGTGGCTGTTACACTAGGTTCCTGTAAACGCCAGAGTAAACACTGTCAGGGGACCAAGCAGTTGGTAGTTGTCTGTCACGCACTAAGACACCTGCTACTTGTCCGTCAGCAACGCCTGCTCTCCCTCTCCCTCTCCCTCTCACTAGACTACCTAACCGTTCCTTACATTCTAGCAAACCATCTTCGACTACAGAGAAAGCATACTATTGGAATTCAATAAACGCATGTTGTGACATATTTCCCCATTATAGTGTTCTCTGCTTATTTTTAGTGACATTTAGTCCATTCGGTTGACATCAGTGCCAACACCTGCTCTTAAAACATTCATTCGCTAAAGGTACGGCTGCAGTTGGTGTTAATTTTGCAGCTGTTACGTTGGCAACAGGCATAGGCATTAACTTCAGGTCCTAAACTAATAAGTTTAAACCGAACAGGATGGCTCAGGTGGTAAAGTCTGTAGCTCGCATTCGGGAGGTCGCGGGTTCGGTTTCCGTGGCCGACCTTCCTGATCCAACTTTTTTTTCGGAGGTTTCCCCGAGTCGCCAGGCGAATGCTGGGAATGGTTTCCATTTCGTTAATTAATCATTTCATTTCACCCTTCATTCCGTTAGGCTTCGTTCAGGGTTTTAAGCGTCGGCGAGCGTCGCGGCAGCAGCACGGCAGGGGGAATAAATGCGCACAGGGATGGTAAAAGCTCGAGCCGAGTCCCGCGTCCCTTGGGAGTACGAACCCGAAAGGTTGGGAGAGGAACTGGGGTGAGCCAGCCTCCGACGGAGTGCTTCTGAGACAATGTAGGGACCCTACCCTCTACTCTATCGTGGCAACGTTCCAACTGCCCTTCAGATCCATGTCCTCCGAGCGAGGGGGTGCCCCGTTAGGGGCATAGGGACAAAAAACCGCATTTTGGTTCATCGCAAGTTGCCATTGAGTCACTGAGTCAACAAATGCTCTGAGATATTCATTTGCTAAAGATACGGCCCTAGTTGGAGTTAGTTTTGCAGCTGTTATGTTGGCAACAGGCTCACGGTCTATCTTCATGTCCTAAACTGGTAAGCTTAAAGCAAATAACTCCTGACCGAGCCAGATGGCTCCGCGGTAACTTGTGAAACGCGCAATCAGGTGGCCTTGGGTTCAATTCCCGGGCTCTTCTCCGATATGGAACGAATGAATAAATGAATGAATCAATCAAACCTTAGTTGCATTCCAGTGTACATTTATTTGGATCTGTTTTAGTATTTACATAAATGTTCCACATTTTTAATTGTTGTTTTTACAATACAACTTCGCATCAAATAGAAAGGCGTTTTGTTCTTATTGGCAAATGCTGCTTTTATCCTTTTATTCTCAGCTGTGCAAGGGAGTAGTGGACTAAGAAATGTTTTAAGTTTAATGAGTGTGTAATCATGTTATGCCAGGTATATGTGATAAATGGCTTACCTAAATGTTACTTGCATAAATTTAACTTTTATAAATTGTATGAGTTATGTCATTCATTTAAAGTTACACAGCTGTTAAAATAGACCGGGTACACACACACACACACACACACACACACACACACACACACACACACACACACACACACACACACACACACACACACACACACACATATATATATATATATACTTCCATTAAATCGCTTCCCTATAGTCAACGACCACTTTTTCATCTTGGCCTTGCCAGTCAGCAGCTACGTACACATAGTGCGTATGGCGGTTGGGGCTGAAACAGAACAACTGAAACACACGATGCGAGTCAAACTTCCATGGTCAGTTCTACAGGTTTGTCCATATCAGGGACATTACAACTGGAACATTGAGCAGAACATACAGGCTAAATGTAGGATTTATTGGATCAGCGTGCCCAACAATAATCATTTCAAATGCTTATAGGACGAAAAGCGAAATAGAAGGACAAAGAGCGCAAAAAAATAAATACATAAATAAATAAGTAATGTCCTTCACCTTACCTACACCATAGCGTGGTAGCTTGATAACTAAAGCCACAATTCTTAATCATCTTACAGTGTGCATAGGGCTGTTTCGTTCATTGCTGATGGCTGGCCTCTCGGTCTGGGCGAACACAGTCACGGCATAACTGACACTCCTACACACGATGCAATACTGACAATTGTGGCTTTATTGATAACACAGCAAGAAAAGGGATACGAGGGAAGGTGGATGCCTTTGCATTTTCTCAAAACGATTCAGTGACACATATTTAGGATTTCTCTCTCTCTCTCACTCACACACGCGCGCACACACACACACACACACACACACACACACACACACACACACACACGGGCGGCGCCGTGGCCGAGCGGTTAGCGCACTCGCCTACAACCTAGGCGGCCCGGGTTTGATCCCAGATACCCGCATGTGGTATTCGTGGTGGTCGAAGCGGCGTCAGGGCGGATTTTCTTCGGGTGCTCCGGCTTCCCCCGCCATCTCATTCCACCGGTGCTCCATCTTCATTCCATGTGCCATCAGTGTCACCGCCTGCGTTACCGTAGTAGTAAAAGCGGGCGTTAAACACTACA
>CM060962.1:95561911-95596911 GCA_030765045.1 Tenodera sinensis | reverse complement strand
TTCCAGAAACTGACAGGTTCAGGCATGTTCTTTATTTCATACGGAATATTACGTATTCCGAGTTTTCTACATTGATCATCAATTTTCTGAACAGTGCCTTCTTCATTGAGATTACCAGATCTGGACACACTGGCTACAAGAGGATAAAGTGTAGAAGGATTATAGGATATGATTTGGTTTGGTTTAAGGGCGCTCAACTTCTAGGTCATCAGCGTAGGATATGAAATGATTGGCGTAGAGGGATGGAGACAGGCCATGAGGGCAAAAGTGGTGTCGCAATTTGTAATTAATTTCATTTCGCTGGTGTAACAAACCAGTGAAAATGATATTTCGCCGGTATCGAAATTATCGTACACCCCCATAATTATCGTATGGGTTGACAACCATGAGTACGAACATTCAAATTATCGTACACCCCCATAATTATCGTACGGGTTGGCAACCCTGCGTAGCACGGACACCGAAGAAAGAGAAGAATGTCTTTTGAACTTTTTGCTTGCTTACAATCTGCACGTTTTGAATATCGATCACAAGCCTACCTTTTCCAACAGGACAAGAACGGAAGTAATTTAAATTGCAGTGTGTACATAGCACATTAGAGAAACCACCAAAGAATGAAAATTCGTAAACAAACTCTATATGTCCACAACTATATCCAATATAGTTTGGATGGTAATGGAGAATCTAATTCCTACAAAAATCCAAGAAGAAGTGACTGAGTCTCCTGTGAGGAAGATCTAGAGGCGAGACTTGCACACCTGGAGAGATTGAATTACTTAGTGAGATGGATAGGACAGCATTTCTATTACAAGAAGTCCTTGATCGTTACAATGATAAGTTCCTCTTAATAACCCAGTCACGACCAAAAATAGTGGTTCTATGAAATAGGTTTAAAAAGAGGAATGCACTTAAACTCTTTAATAAAGCAAAGAGTAATGGCAACTGGGTGCGCTATTATGAGTCGTTAATTGCATATAACATTGCAATCTGCAAAGTCAAAAGATCCCCCTGGAAGAACAACTGTCAGAAAATGAGTAATACTATTTCGTGAATAAAGTATATAAATACCAATTTATTTTTTCGTGTGTTGTTAAAAATATATTCACCATTGCGTCAGCTGTCACTCATGAGCAAACAATCTTAAGTGTTAAGGAATGCTAACCAATGCTACCAACAATGAGAGGGAGAACATACTGAACTTCATAATTGAGATCAGCTGAAATGGATCACAACAAAGACATTATCTGGAGAAATTAATTTATTTGTATTTGGCACTCTTTCAACGTCCATTTAACACACGTTTCCTAGTTGTAATTTGAAGGAATCTGGTGGTATTTGGTAAGGGAATCTGAAACGAATTGGACTGAAGTGTATGCTGAGGTGGTAATTTCTCCACATAGATGAATGACTGGATATACAATTTAGCTGATTAACGAGCTCACGTCTCTTTGCGATAAAATCGGACCCTTGTGAGCATGTTATAAGATACACGGCAGTGATTGTTATCTGAGTAAAGTGTTATTGATAAATATCAAACATGCGGTATGTAAGTAAACGCACAGTATCTCTTTATAATATTTGTTAATAGACACACATTCTGCTTTGTCCATTAATTACTATGAGTACTAATATAGCATATCACAAATAAAATGTTATATAATGTATATGCCACGTAATTAGTGTTTTTGAATCACGAAAGGAAACAGATGGCAGGGAGCACATTGTTAGCTAAAGCACAGGATTTACGAAGCGGAACACCCTTCCTAGTGTTTCTGCAGCGGACAGAGTCCATCCGTAGCGATATGTATAAACCCAGTTAAGTATTGTCCTGCGTGTTCCAGTAACTAGCAAAGTTTTAACGAGGCCCAGATGTTGAACTGTGTCGTATGGAAAATACAAGTTAGTTTTCTCAGATATCGACAAAGGATCCGTTTCATGTTTAAGCTTGAAAATAGGGGGAGAATATAGGAAATTTGGGGACATTAGAAAGCTAAGAACCAACCACTTCATAAAAAGCATATACCACGTGAAGCTGAAGGGAGAATTATCAGAAATGGGAACTGGTATTTGTAAAATGTAAATTTCTTTGCTATTTAAATCTCTACATTTGGTAGAATCTCTAGTTTCCATCGAGTTTCACATATATTCTGAATAGCCAGACAATTAAAATAACGTCATATAATCCTTTTTCTGTTTAGCTTAGGTTTTTCAACAAATTATTTTTAAAGCAAAAGTAACTAAAGTAAGTATACAATGATAATTTGCTAAAACGTTTCTCCTTTTGAACTAAAGTTAGTAACATTACAATGTTATGCCATATAATTGGGTAAACTATATTGGTATTTAAAGAATTTTAAAATGTCATTATGTGGAACATTTGGCACAGGACAAAACGAATAAGTTTTAAAGTCTATAAGTTGAAGACAAAGCAACATACGAAATGATGTTTAAAATATATAGTTTTCGCTTAAGAAAAGCGTAAATGCAAATTTCAGAACCTAACTTAGGAAATAACATTTTAGTGGTGTGCTTTCCTACCTTGGCAGCAGCCGGTCAGGCATAGCGTCATACACTCCGATGTTTGATAGAGATAACGTAAACGACTGTTGGGGTTAACATCCCTAGTAAAGAGATGCCTGATATCGATAAGGCGCCTATGACGACGGGAATTTATACGACATTTCCAACACCTCAGTTGGTATCGATCATGAACCTAGACATTTCAGCACCCGTCCCTCAGAAACAGAACCACTCAATCCCATAATAATATACTTTAAGACAGTAGTTTTTAAATTATTGAAAAGAAAAATGCATCAAGTATAGTATGACAAAGTGCAAGTATTAACCTTCTTTTTAAAATGTTTTGAGAAAGAATGTAGAGCACGCTGTTTGAACTTATTACAAATCGGAGGCTCTTAAAAAGGGGAATTTGGATAGGATGTCAAGTTTTCTATTTATTCTACCAGGTGACCCACTTCGCCCGGCATCGCCGTAAGTAGATATCCTTTCGTACGTTAAATGAATTGCAGAACGCCACGGGGTAATTCCAGACATAGAGAGGCCAGTTGCGTGTTCTGCCTCTCAACCAGGACGTGATATGAGAGGCAGTTGAACTATCTTGTGTAGTCCGTGATAATAGAGAATAACAGTATACACGACCGAAAAGGTCTCACTTTACTTACAGAATCTTTATTTTCCCGGGAATAAACTCACTCTTGTATATGGTGCTTTTGTCTAACATTACGAATTACAGATTGTAAAGTGCAAGCATGAGGGCACATCAGGGGATATCAAAATCAATTTTTAAATGGAATGCGACGTTTCCGGTGCCTTCTCTAGGTAGGTATTAAATAATATAAAAATTTCTAGCTGAAGCATTTTAGTGAAAATTGTATACTTAAGATAAAACTCCAGTCCTCTTAATAAATTATACTATTTATGAGGGCACATGTGCCAACTTATTTTAGAAGCGTCTAAGTGTCCATTGTTGCTACAGACGGCACCACAGGTGGTGGACACAGATGGTACTGGGAAGTGAACCTTAGGAAGGATACGTTCCAGACCTAAGTTTGGGTATCTCCCCGGCATTTTCCAGTTACGAAGACAGATAAACGTGGAGAAAACGACATCCAGGGAGAATGATCCTGGCGGAATTTGAATTGCGGACCTCCCATGCATGGGTTCTCTGTTAACGACCTAGGCCGCTCTTGTAGGTATCAAAGAAATTAGGAGATGACATGCATCTACGTCCTGCAACCATTTCGGTCTGAAGTTTTCAATGGTTTCTTTAGGCAATTAGCAGGTTTAATATTGCTGGCATATGGAATTTGATACTCTGTTAACCTATAACCGTTTATCCTTTTACTTGTACATTATCCAGTATTGGATAGCTAGAGATAGAGGGTTCAATAAAATGGTATAAAATAGAAAATATGGAAGAGGGCATAGAATAAATTGTTGAGGAACTCCATGTGCTAGTCTTTCGTAACGATTATGAAAGTATTAAATCACCGTTTATGACGATTGCTCTATTATATTACGTTCCACTCCAGATATCTTCCCGCAGTTCAGTAAATGTTGCTCCACTCTGTGATTCACGGTGTGCTGCTCTGCAAGCTAGCTCTCTGTTAATGCATAAATTGAATTGGAGACCTATCGAATATACCTACCTGACTCATTTAAACCCAGCTATTCATAGAACCCTTTCAGTACGATATTCAATATAGGTAGCAGTAACATATTTAGTCCTGGCACTGTGAGCGACACACACACACACACGCACGCACGCACGCACGCACACACACACATACACACACATACACACGCATACAAGCATATCACAGAGGGAGATGTGGTTTTATATTACTATTATTACCAAATAGTAATCTGAATTTTCTTTTTAGCTGATATTCACATTCATTCATTAAACGGCAAGTTAACGATTTTCTTCCAAGCTCTGGGAGAACGCTGTTAAAAATGAGAATACTGTGGTCCAAACCGGCAGATGTAAACCACTCTAAGTGAAGATGACGTGATTGACAGCCTTTGATTCAATTTTGCTGACTTAATATATATTATATAATATTGGTTTAAAAATCAATGTCATATTCATTGCACTCTGGTCTGAAAGCAGTTTCTTGAATCGGGATCATATCTCACGTAAAAACCTAGTTTAACTTTTTCTATTAATGGATTCCTCCTTCTCCTTTTTTAAGGTATAAATCATGTTATGTATAAAAACCTTTAGCAATCATGGTTTAAAATGACATGACACCCTTTCCACAAATTCCCATATTTTGCCAATGTATCACCAAAACGAGCGTAATTGCGGTCGAGTGGTCAGCGTTGTGGCTTCTCGTTCGAGGTTTAACTCCTGGCTGTAACGGGGGAAATTTGCCTTAATTAGGATAATCTCTTATACTCCGCGATGTCTGCAATAGTGATTACAAAGATATTGTTTTTACATACGTCGGTCCTTTGAACTGAGAAATCTACATTTGCCTTATTTGGATAATTTTATTTTGGTTCTCCCTCACACAGTAACAAATGATGGTGAATATTTGCTGCGTAAATGTGCATTTAAACACGCTCTGTAGAATAGAGAAAAAGAATTGGAAAAGATTCACCAGTAGTTTCAGTCCTGTTGTGTTTACACTTACCTTTAGAAAATGCTGAACAGTGACATGTAGAAAAAGAGGAAAATGGTGGGAGTGGTAACAAACACAATGGAAATATAAATGTCCTTTGTTTCGAGGATAGATGCTTCAAAATACATGAGAAACCATAGATAGGCTGAGTGTTTAACTCTCTTAGTTTCACCTTCCAGCTATAGCGTAACCTCGCAGCTATTTGGTATTGCTATCTTTAACTATGTATTTCGTAAATTATTTGCTCCAGAAACAAGGAAACATAATTATCAAATTGTCACAGTGTATAGTTGTATACATGTACTTTTAGCCTACTTCAACAGTTGACCAGAATAGACAACGCTCGATTTAACTGTTTCATTTTACAATCCCTGGTTAATTGCATCATTTCGACGGGAATATTGCGAAAATGAAATCTCCATCTACACAATGTGCATTTTATTTATTTATTTTTTTATCATGTTATTGGTGACCGTTTTCTCACGTTTTTAAATTACAACTTAAAGCTAGAAATCTATGTTGTGATAAATTTTAGTACATATGTTTGTGCTGCGTTTATCAGAGGTCGTTGGAAACACCGAGCAACAATAAGGTACATTTCACTTGAAAAATACTCTTAGTAACAGTTTTAAATGAATTGCTTGGTATGTTCTCCGGTAATATCAGGTTAAAATATCTGGGGCACATTATATCTTTTGGACAAGTCTCGCAAGTTTTACTTAAAGTAGACATATAACATTTAACATGACCGTCATAATTCCCAGCTATTCATTCTCAATATTCGGGGCAGGAGTTAGGGTTATAAAACTTATTGTTTTCAAGCTACAGAGAACGGAAAAGAAGTTGATAGTTGGAATGCTGCAATGTGTAGCAAGAAAGTGTGTGCTGTGGATAACACTTTAGAGGAAAGAACAGAAGTTAATAATCGGTGTATTGGCGAAGGAAGAGGAGGAGGGGGAGGAGGAGGGGGAGGAGGAGTGGGAGGAGGAGGAGGAGAAGGAAGAAGAGGTGGAGGAGATATAGGTTTATGGGTGATCAACTACATTCAGCTAGCTAAGAAGTGACTGCTGTGGATTAAAATGCAGTGTAAGGGGCATAAGATGATAATCCAGATTTTGGAATATCTAGCAATGAAATGTGTGCTGTAGACGAAGATATCGAGGAAAGCAAACAAATTAACAATCGAGTGATGTGTCACCTAACAAAGTGAGTACTGTGGATGAAGACGTATCGGAAAGTATAGAAGGTGATAATTGGGTTGTTTGAGTCATTTAAAGCATAGATGGTTGTCACTTCTCCTACATCGTAATTATAACCTGTTCGTTAGCTACCAGGCCACGCCTCCTGAATTGTTTGCCTGCCTCAGAGAACCGGTCAGTCCTTCAAATCGTGTCAGTAAGTGGAGAGGGTAAATACTTGATTGCTGTCATCCCTACTCCCCATGCCTGATCTAGAAGTTTCTGCAGCAGTGGATAAAGATGAGAAATGTAGAGGAAATGACAATGATAATCACAGAATTGGTTTATCTAGCAAAGAAGTTACTGCTAAAGATGACAGTGTAGAGGAAGAGACAGTGGTGATCCGAGTGTTGGATCATCTATCAAAAGGTTTGTGCCATGAATGACAATGTAGAGAAAATAGCAAAAGGTAATAATTTGAGTATTTGGATCATCTAGAGATTCCTGGAGTGAATGAATACATAGAGCAAACAGCAGTGATAATCCGAGATTTGGGTCATCTACTACAAATGTTACTGCTGTGGATAAAGATATAGAGGAAGGTGCAATGATGATCCAAGTGTTGGATCATCTGTCAAAACGTTTGTGCTATGAATGACGCTTTAGAGGAATCAGCAGAATGTGATGATCTGAGTGTTGAATCACCTAACAAAGAAATGTCTGTTCTGAATACAGATGTAGAGGAAGGAACAGGTGATGATCCGATTATGTGTGTGCTGTGGAAGAAGATGTAGAGGAATGGACGGTAATAATCTCAACATTGGATCACCATAGAAGTGCAGAGGATGAAGGGAAAAAAGGACAGAAGGTGACGACCCGAGTCTTGGATCACCTAACAAAGGAGTACGTGCTGTGGATACTGATATACAGGAGAGGGTGACACTAACAAAGAAGTATGCGCTGTGCATGAAGCTGTAGAGGAAAGTACAGAAGTTATAGTTCCAATACTGCTTCGTCTAGCAAAGGAAAGTTTGCTGTAGACAAAGTTGTTGCGGAGACAAAAGCTGAGAACCTTCTGCGTAAGTTGTGTGCTACAGTATAGCTTGTCCACTCTTAAGTTATACTGTAACGTATTTTCACTAACCTCTTGATTATGTTAAATTAAGCGGCTTCTCTTCCTTATTCAATCCAACAAATATACTGTGCCATGTTTATTGAAATTTAAATTAAAGCTGCGCAGGATTAGTTCTGATTCCGCTTAGAATTTGTTTGCTTTATTCCATTAGTGTTTTAACTCTCAGAACTAACTATAAAAATTATAAACATAAGGTGTTTATTTATAGCTATTGCTTTATAAATCTTTTGTGTTAAACAAAAATATGGTCGCTGAGTGGTACTGTCATCAAAGTGATTTGCTCCACATAACCTGTTTTGATAATGATTAACAGAAATGTCATGTTTTAAATTTTTAATAACCGTATACATTCGAGTCTAGCATTCTACACTTTTATTAGCAAAATCTTTTGCCAGACGACAACATGTAGCCGACCCACATATCGTTACGTTTATTTTATTTGTATCTTCTTATTTATTTTTTTTCCTCGTTTTCCCACGTAGAAGGGATTACCGTAGTAGTCAGTACACAGTCAGCAGTCATTGATGAATGGAGGAGCTTGCCCCGGCCCGTGCCTGGCACTACAACTCGTGGGATCGATTCAGGCAGCAGAAAGGGCCCACCAGCACCGTCCTTGTTCCTCTGAACGGTCACTTGCCCCCGTGCGTACCTGCGATTTCGGCACGCCTAATCGATGCATCGCTCCACAATGTTCAAAAGTACGGAGATCGTGGCAATCCTAACAACATATTAGTGGTTTATGATTGGTACTCGAGAGCTAGGAACTAGTTAATCATTTTTTAAGAAAGGAGAGCGCATGAAACGAGCTATGGAATATGACCTGTTTCTATCGCCAGCACCTAAGTAAAGTGGGAATTGTTAGGAAAAGAAAGCAACTTTTAAAGGGATCACTCTGTTAAATTTATAAATTCTGTATGTTTTGGCCAATTAATTTTAATTATTCACCAGATATTTTTAGCATATTTATAATATACTTCGAAATGTTATAATGAAGCTTTTGTAGTTACTGTGAAAAAAAGCGTCTCCTTTTTAATGATCTACTGCAAAATCTCTCTTTAAAAATTCTTAAAATTCATATTTTATGCCTGTCTCTTATAGATTTATCATAATATTTGCAAATATAGTATGAATTATTTGCCAAAATAAATTGAAAGGTACATATTGTGCTTTTTTATGCATTTTAAGTAATAAAAATTACTTCTAAAGGCATTTATTTTGTCATCTTTACTTTCCCGAATGTTTTCATTAATAGCTACTATTAGAACTTTATTAACAAAAGTGTCCTTAGCAAAAAAAGAATAAAAGAGAGAGAGAGAGAGGCAAAAGATCACTGATAACAAAAATAAAGAGAATTCAGATTTTTTAAGGGCAAAGAGGAGATTTTAGGCTTCAAAATCACACGTCTGTTTTCACTGGTACTTCGATTTTGGTGTACTCACTAACTCATCCCTCTTAAAACAACTAAATATATATCTATACAAAAGCTGCACTTTGCAGAATTTTGGACAATGTTCACAGGTTAGTCAGCTTAACCTGGTAACTGATACACAAAACTAATTTAGTAATATGCACTGTTTGGGTGTATCTCTGAGTTTCTTATCGTTTTACGGAGTCTTGGAAGGGATGAAGAATAGGTACTGACCAATGAATGCTGACAGCTTTGCAATATGGGGGAGGAGGCGTAGCTGTATAATGAGGACAAAGAAAGGTGGGTAAAGAAGGGTAACACACACCTGACGTAGAAAAGCCACGTTTTCATTTTCTTTACATTTGTCTCCAAATTCTTAATGTCTGTTATAGAAAAGATTGCAAATGCTGTTTGAAATAAGCAGCATATATTAGGTCAAACGATTCTGTGTTACATGAAGAGCTTTAACTTTGTCCTTAGAATCATAGCCTTACACTAAACATAATGCAATATTATATAGAAAAATAGAAACGTTTAATCCTTCTACAAATTCTTCCTATATTTATACCGGAATGAAAGTTCGTATCGAAATAACTAAGCATGTTTGTCTATTAAGCCATATTACAATACAGTTTCTGTTTCAGAATGAAAGATTTTCTTTTATTACCTATACAATAAACCGCCTTTCTCAGGTGGCATTAAAATTTAATTACATTTCTGTGAATTCGCACAGACTGTAAAAATGTGTCGAACTGTGTTAACAGCTTGGCATAGACCAATAATCTGGGCACGTGTAGCTTCTGATCTGTGTGATATAAGCAACAGTTGTCCATTTAGCGAGCCGTTAGAAATAGTAAATACTTTTCTTTCAAGTCATCGGTTATAAAATTATGTCCAGCCAATAGCATGAATACTGGTGGCATTGCAGAGAGGTAAAGAGAAGGAAAGAAGGCGAAGGGAAAGAAGGCCTCGTTAAATAATCATGATACCCCTGCATTTTACTAAATTTGTTTTCTGTACAATAAAATCCAACAGAAAGCAAATAATAATGGGCTTGAACTCCGATCAAAAAATATAACTTTTTAAAGCTAAAGGCACGCCGTTTCTTGACATGCCGTTCTTCTGGGAGAGAAAATTGAAAGGTATAAATAGACAACCAACAGATTTAGCTCAAAGCTTAAACTGAGGATACTATACTTGATATTTATCAATTTTAATATCTGCCTCCCTCCCTATCTTCCTACACATTTATCATATGTTCGCATAGGCTTGGTTATTCGTGCCAGTTAGATTTATAATCTCTTCTGCGTCAGTGATTTATATTTGAACAAATGAACCACACACACACACACACACACACACACACACACACACACACACACACACACACACACACACACACACACACACACACACACACACACACACACAGTTGATGTATATGGTGCATATTAACCTCTTTCCAGTCAGGATAGGAATGTTTCTCTTTCCATTTCATTACTTTGTGGATTATTCAACGTTTCAAATATAGTTTCTTGAGTTAATATAATTATTCCCAGTTTTAAAATGAATAAAAATTGTATAAAACACGAGAAGTGTGCGACAAAACTATTTTCTTTATTTTCCTCCAGCTGCGGCTGGAGAGAAGTATGTCATTTCTGAAGGTAAAAAGGGAACGTGCTTCGTAACGTCGTAAAGAAGAACATATAGTTAAAATAGAAGTAAGTAACGTTATAGTTAACAAGTTAACGTGGTAATGGTCGGATTCACTAAACCACATCATTTGAGTGAGATTCGTTAAAAAACGGAAGTTTCACCACGCTGCATCATACTTTGAGCGTTAACTTCTGAGAAGACATTTTGTGGATTGTAAATCACTGACGGTTCCTCGATTGCTCTTTTAAAGTTACTTAAGTAGTTTTCCTTTTGAAATATGCCATCGCAGATATGTTCCTTCCAGTAAATATTGGTAATCAAGTTAATAGAAAGTAAGGTCGCAGAACTTGTAAATGAGGTCAGAAATAACCACTCCCATGAAATGGACGATGTGAAGTTTGCAACTCGATATACACTACAAAAACAGTTATTTCTCAAACCATTGGGGAAACTGAATCATGATTGGGCATCCTATCAACAGAAATCCGCCACTCCTACTTATCCAACACTCGCAAAATCCCATTGTAGTCTCAGAAAGCCCAAAACTGGACAAGGGAGAGAGTAAGGCCTCTTGTTGATAACTGCAGATGGCAATACTGGTCCTTAGCAATACTGACTCAGACTTTGACACAGGACTGTTCCCTCATCTATCACACAACTAAACCTTCCTTTTCCTTGTTTCAGACCGCAGCCTGCTACAAAGCCCTCGGCGATTGCCAAGGCGGACCGGGAGAACAAGGGCCTCCAACCAGTGTCCTTCGTGCGCGGTGAAAGCGGGCCACCATATGATGGAGTAGGACACTCCGACGACCGGGTGATCTTCAAGGTTCACGGAGCAAACACCAAGACCTGCCGGCATCAGCCGGGTCATCATAAACCTCTGCAGCATTAGTTATAAGCATAAAGATTGCACGAATGACACATTATTGTACGCTAATACTAACGTGCTCATCATTATACACTAGTATATAACATAACGACTAGCAGGTCTGTGCAACACTAGGCACAAGATAGCACGAATATTATACATTAACCTAACAATCTAGCTACCGACTGGCAGGTTAATACCTGTACCAAACCTACCATCAAACGCATGTAATCGCTTGGTGCTGTCCAGGTTTCATGGGCACTACCAAAAATTAACTTCTGACGCGCTCGCATGTACAGCATGCCAGCTTAACAGCATTCAATTACTAACCGGGGTGCTATGTGGGACCCGACAAACGCACGATGATGCACGAGAAATTAGCATTACACGAAACTAACACGTTGAGGTTTTTTTTTTTTTTTTAAAATGAGTAAACCTCCCCCCTCAGGGTTTAGGGACCCTCACACTGTTGGCCATAGCATGTGGGCCTTCACCTGTAACGAGTTTTTCCCCTCCACGGTTAAAAAAAAAGGTTCTTAGTCTCTTTCATCAATGTGCGTTTATAGCAGTGGTGTATCCTGAAAAGTTTGCAAAGGCAAACAACACGAAACATAAATAATATACAGTTAACGAAAAGCCCCGATGTTTACTTTTCCAAGGAGATGTATCCTTCCCGAGCGACAGACACGGCCAGCGCAAGAGCATTACACAATGTTTCGGAGACGCATAGCCATGTAAACCAGCTTTCTATAAAGTTTAGGGTTAAATGTACACACGAAGTTTTTCACTCTATTCGCCGTCTTTAAGTGTTTCAAATCGGGATTAGGTCTACCCTTTTTAATTAAATTTAACTTACCACTGAATTAACGTGATCGAAAAGGCTTATTAAATACCTATACTTATATAACACCACTTTCCGAATCATCCATACTTTGAATATTCGGCGCCAAAAGTCATTGAAATGCATTCAGCAAACACTGTTCGCAGCTTAAATGCGTGGTGCATGTAGGTATATTTTCTCGATATCTCACAGGTTGTTATTGTGACGTCATGATAGCAAGCTATGTGGTGTTGATACCCCGGCACCTCAGCTAGGCTGTTAGGATTGTCAAGCAATCGCCGAAACAAACAGGACATTCGCTTTTTAGCCTCGTAAACAGGTCTTTGTAATATAATTAGTGGTTTTCTCTTTTAGTTTGTGGGTTATTGTTTTTTTCCTCTGTCATTTAAATGATGCAATTTTAATTACAGATTAATGTTAGTCATTTCATTATTCTGTAATATATAGAGTGCATTCATTGTATTGACGGAGAATACCCTACTGGCTTACCGCTGTTACCATCTTGGGCATTGTTGCTTGTGTTGAGTTGTTAGCATTGAGGTACAGTAGTGCCTGGGCGACCAAGCTTCGCTTGGCTTTTCTTTTCATTTCCTTTTTTTTTAATAGTTTTTAGGGGGGGGGGAGAAGATACTTATGTAGATAAACTTGAAAAGCAAAATGTTAACTAAATATAAATATTCATCCTAATTGTTGGAGCCGTTTCCGTGGCGAGACCTTTAATATCCTGGCTTGTTTGTTGAAATTGGCCCATTAACAGAGAAATTATAGCCAAAATAAGGTTTCGATTAATTGTGACAGTTACGCATAGATTAAGATAGCTAACTCAACTTTCTTTAGGTTTTCTGAAAGCTCTTGACGAGACCTTTAAAATCCTGACTCGTTTGTTTAAATTGTTACGCGTAAACTCGCGTTTTTTCAGGAATGACACCTATATAGATAAACTTAATAAGCAAAACCCTGTCTGAACACAACATTTGATCGAAATCGAAATTGCTCATTTAAATATATAAGATACTATATTTCACAAAAGTAAATACCCAACTCCACCGAGACCTGCGCGAGGGGTCATCTAATACTCAAGCGTGTTTTTTGTAGGTGGTATGAGAATGAAATTAATCATATGTTTCCATTGCTGTTCAGAGACACGGCAGCCATTAGCTCACCTCACAGTTCTAAACAGCAATATTTCAGCAATTCTTCTACATTAACGGGCAAATATTGCAAATTCAACTTCAGTGCATATGTAGAAAACATTCTTACTGTGTTATCGTTCAGTTGTCGACTAAATGTAAAAACGACTTCAGTCTTGTGAGCTAGGCTTACAAACGTAAGCTTAATCAGCAACGCCTGGCTTCCGTATTGATATAGCACAACTCGCTAAGACGCGTTACTGCAGATCACTAGCGATGGCCTAAACCTAGCTCGAATCTTATTAAGCGCGTATTCTTTGTTTTTCTTACTTTGTTTATTGGTTTGTATATTATGTGAACCTAATTGTTTATATAACATCTGCGAATTATAAGGTTATATAAATTAACGGTAATTTTGGAGCAGCAAATTACATGGCAATGTCTACCAATAAACAGAAAAACAAAAACAAAAAATACGCGCTGAATAGGATTTGATCTAGGTTTAGACCACCACTAGAGATTTGCAGTAACATGCCTTAGCGAGTTGAGTTATATCAACATGGGTGCCAGACGATGCTAATTAGCTTAGGTACGTCTGTAAGCCTAGCTGACAAGACTGGAGTCGTTTTTGCACCTAGTGGACAACAGTAAGAATATATTTTCTACATGTGCACTGAAGTTGAATTTGCAATATTTGCCCGTTAAAGTAGTAGGATTGCTGAAATATTGCTTTTCAAAGCTGCGAGGTCAGCCAATGGCTGCCGTGTCTCTGAACAGAAAAGGAAGCATATTACTAATTTCATTCTTATACCATCTATACAAGCACGCCTGAGTATTAGGTGACCCTTCGCGCAGGTCTCAATGGAGTTGGGTATTTGCTTTTGTGAAAGATAGTACATCAAAACAAACTATTCAGCATAGAGTTGTCATTGCAAGACTCACTTGTGTATATACCTGTAGAAATATAATGAACAGTGACTGTCATGTAATTGTATAGTTACATATAATTGTATAATTATAATGTAATTCTAAAATTAATAGTTCAACTTTAACACGGTAAATCTATTGAAGGTGAAATACGAGGTGGTTTGTTGTACTTATTTAATATAATTATATGTTATTCTCAGTTAGTAGTATATCAGACAATGTCACATAAGTTAATTTTGCACCTACTATGAATTATCATCAGAAAATGCGTTAAGCCAATGCTCTGGGATAACTTGTTGTGTGTTCCTTCTATGAACATTTTATTCAGCAATATCCCACTCGTAGAACAACACAGTCATAACTCAAAAATTGACTGTTTTGAGTTACATCTATTCCCGGTTCATGTAACGGTTCTCTGCAACCGCCATATCTTGAACCGTTTTCGGTAATAAGCTGCACGGGATATCTCGGTGTTTTAATTCGGAATATCTTGTTGCTTTCACGAACCAAAGCTATCAAATGCAATTAGCTCCAAGCAGTGTTTTTTTAGTTATGGCAGTGTTTACTAGGAGTGCAATGTATCCTGTGTGCAAATATCATTTCCAAGTATTTATACTTTACCCTTGAAAAGAATTCCTTACCTAATAAAATGTCACTTCATATGCTGAAGGGGAGAAAATAAGTAAAAAATTTATATGTATTTGCAGTTTATTTAGAAAAATATGAAATATGTGAATATGGGGAAAGTGAAGGGAGATTGGAATGGGTAGTAAGTGTTGCATTGTTAACAGCTGTGAGCTTTCTGAAGTCCACCACCAGTCTATTATACACATATTTAGTATCGACGGGTGCAAGTTAAGACTTTTGCCACGTTGGACTAAGGCACCTCTTGGTGCGCTTTCTGGTTTCCTCCACGCAGTCGAAAGCCTATTCATTATAGTAAGTTGTCTGGTTGAAGCCCAGCATGAGAAAGACAATATACATCACAGTAACTTCAGTGTATGTGTAGGCTCTTCCGGCCCTTTTTAGGTGCCAGTGGGGTGAAATACTACCCTTTGTTACGCTTTCGGAAGCTGACCGTATGGGACTTCTTAGGAATTTTATGTTGCTTCACAAAGCTCGTCTCGCTACTGGGAAGCTGCTTCTCTTAGGCCTTCGATGACGTGGAAAAGCAAACGGCATTCAATTAAACAGTTTTTAGACGTTTAAAAGTTATCAGCTGACATCGGATTCATATGCAAATGTATGTCTTTTCTGTTTTTATATATATATGTAATATGGAAACAAAGTTCGCAGTACATTTGAAGTTCACCTCCTTCTGAATGTAAAGTTTTATGGTGTATATATTTGCACATTTAAGGTATAGTTGCATATTTCATGATTATGGTATGTTCGTGCATATATCAAACTCTTTTACAGTATTGGCTACTATTTTATAAATTAATAATATAAATACTTTCTAATTTGTATAATATAAGTAATATACCGTTCTCATATAAGCAAGCAACCCATATCGAGCCTCTTGTGTGTATATGACTCAGCTACGAGTAGATTTTTGCAGGATTCACCGTCGGGGACTTCCCGCTTTGCTATCAGCACCAGAAGATAGTTTTGTTCTGCTGTTAATTAGTGGTTTGTCGGTTGTCCCGTGTGCAAGTTGTAGTGCCGAAATTCAGAAGTACAAAAAGTGAACTTTTGAAACAGTGGGTTAAGGACTATCACTTGGATTATACTACAGACGGAAAAGCAGTATTTTGTTAAGTGTGTAGTAAAAAATTGTGTGTGTGAAAACATTTCAGCTAAGCCAACATTCGACAATGAATCAACATCTTGCAGCTAAAAAGAAACAAGACTTCCTTGAAGCAAACGTTATTGACATAACAAAACCCCTCTTCATCTAATTTGAGAAACGAATTTTGCAGTGATTTATGCCACGCGCCAATCGCAGCAAATATCCCGTGGAGCTCACTTAGCAATCCCACGTTCCGGAATTTCTTAGATAAATATTGTAATCATACCATTCCAAATGAAGCAACCCTCAGGAAGAACTATCTTGAAGACTGTTACCGAACAGCAATTAAAGAAATCCAAGATGATTTGAAAGATTGTCTTATATGGTGTGTGGTGGACGAAACTACTGACTCCAGTGGACGTCATGTGGATAATTTTCTAGTAGGTAAACTCAGTGAAGACGAGCCGACAAAGCTATTTTTTATTACTTCTAGGGTATTAGACAAAACTAATAATTCCATCATTGCTCGCTTTGTCAACGATGCTTTAAGAATATTATGGCAGAAGCAGGTAATGAATACAAATTTCGGGTTTTGCTTTCAGATGCTGCAGCCTACATGCTGCGAGCGGCTTCGGGTCTGAAAGTATTTTATCCCCATTTAATCCACGTTACATGTATTGTGCATGGGCTTCAAAGGGTAGCAGAATTCATACGGGAGCAGTTTCCTGAAGCAAATACCTTAAATTCTGCTTCGAAGAAAGTATTTGTAAAAGCCCCAGGCCGAGTAGCTGCTTATAGAGAACAACTCCCGGAACATCCTCTACCCCAGGAACCAATTCTTACCCGCGGGGGTACGTGGATAAACGCTGCTCTCTTTTATGCTGACAATTTCAGTGCAGTTAAAGAAGTTGTCCATAGTCTAAATCCAAATGATGCTTTGGCAATTCAACATACACAGGACATTTTCAGAAATGAAGCATTGCAGAGAGACTTGGCTATTATAAAGGCGCATTTCAAAATTACACCTCAACCAATACAAAAACTATAAACGCGTGGTTTGTCCCTTCATGTGTCTATATCAATCTTTGAAGTTTGAGCGCCCTTAAACCAAATCCAATCCAATTTTGAGGAAGTGAAGAGTGAACTTCGGTGTGCTCCTTCAAAGTATGAGGAAGTATTGAGTGTAAAACTGTGCAGTGTATTACAAAGAAATCCCATTTTAATTTTTTATGTTCTGTTAGCAAATATCTCCAAGGTGACAGTGTGGAACTTCCAAGGGAAATTCCTCCAGAGCTTGTTAGTGCTTATACATATTGCCCAATCACGTCTGTGGATGTTGAAAGTCCTTCTCTGCATACAAACTCATATTATCTGATAAACGTTATAAATTTACTCTTGAACATTCGAAATGTTTAGTTCTTCCGGGCTTGTAGGCCCTGGTCTAGAAGGCATGGTAGATACCAACGTTTCGCCAAGTACTGCGCTTGGCATCATCAGGGTAACACGATCCTCCGTCTGCACTGGTCAGAGTTTGAATGTGGAAGCAGAGAAGTAGTGGAAGAAATGACCGTTAACGTCCGTTACGTTTATTTATATGGGTGGGGGTATACTTGGCGAAACGTTAGTATCTACCATGCCTTCTAGACCACGGCCTACAAGCCCGGAAGAACTAAACATTTCGAATAATCAAGACACCGGCCGTGAAAGCCTAAATACATATATCACTCTTGAACATCTGGAAAAAATGATGATCGTATACTGCAAATCAAATTATAGCCTCCAGGATGACGTAATATAAGGAAGAAGATTCAATGTGAGTAAACGTATCAAATTATTTACCTATATACGTAGTGTATATTAGCATTTTAGAGCATATTTTAGTGCATATTTTAAAGATTTTTACAGCATAAATGCATGCATATTTTAAACGTTTTTAGTGCATATAAATCCGATGTCCAGTTATCAGTAGCCGATAAGGGTGGACAGAAGACTCAGGATATTTTAAATGCGTTTATACTATGCGAGGTGGCACCGTGACAGAGTGGTTAGACCACTGGCCTCTCAACAAGGCCCGAAGTCGATCCCAGAGGATCACATATGGGATTTGTGGTGGGTGAAATGCCATCTGCGCAGTTTTTCTCCGGGTTATCCGCTTTCCCCTGCTATTCATTACATCAATGGCTCTTTCACAGCAATGTCCAGACGCTTACGTAATTAGTTGCTGCTTCCCCATCTCCAACCTTCAGTCGGAGGGTGCCTTAGCTAGTGCCTGCGACATGCAAAATCACAAGCAGACAGTCAGTATCCAGTGACGGACACAAGTGGGTGATTCTGTGACAGTTTCCAGGTCACAACTTGAGTTTTATGCGGATGTCCTCAGAAGACGTTATTCTGGATGACTTTTGCATAAATGGTAAATAGTAAGAGGCAGACAAAAGCTTACTAAATAAAAAATGCGGATCTCGTTAAAAACACACAATTTTTTATCTAATGCTCTTTTTTCTTTTGAGAGAACCTTTTCCAAAGTATTCTTTATTATTTGTTTGAATTTGCTAACACTTAAACTTTTCTCAAATAGAAATATGTTA
Source organism: Tenodera sinensis (assembly GCA_030765045.1). NCBI lineage: Eukaryota > Metazoa > Arthropoda > Insecta > Mantodea > Mantidae > Tenodera > Tenodera sinensis. Next base: position 95,578,301 of record CM060962.1, on the reverse strand, counting down.
TTCGCTTTTTTATCTCTTGGCCTTGCAAAGAAAACTGTATTTCAAAGACATCGCAGAGCAACCAGTTCTTAAAACATTTCACTATCACTTAAAGCCCACAGTATTCCCATACTCTCCTTGCATCTACAAAAAATTATCAATAAGAAAATACTTATGTCGATTAAACTGCAAAAGATAGAGAAATAGGCATTTCAAGAATAATGTGCATAAGAGTGAGTATAGCTCTACATATATTTGCAAGCATAGTTGCTCCAAATTGAGCTATATTAAAAGTCGGTATCGCAATAGATTATGCGACGATCACTTGGTGTAAGTATCTTCTAAGGCTAAGCACTTCGACTTTGTCGACAAATATTGATGGACACCTTAAGCATAAGCAGTACCAAAGAAGTCACTAACGAACAGATGTTAATCGCGTAAAAAAGGTACTTATAACCAAACTGACGCTGCAACACAATGCGCGTCTGAGTGGCACAGCCGCATAAAGTTGAAAGAGGTAAATTCAACCTCCCCTCTTTCGCAAGCATTGCTGCTCTATCATCATCTTTCCTTTCATCCATTTCACCTTAATTTTATATCGTCTTCCTCATCCTCATACAGGTTGATCTCCCGTTCATGGTTCTTCACTCTGATACAATGCAGATCTGCTCCTCCACAGCCCTTAAGCAATCACGTATAAGTCGCCCTCACGTGTAAGTTGCACTTACGAGGAGGTAAGCAGACTAAGTTATACAGAGTATTAAAAAATTCAGTACCCAAAATAACAGGGATGATACTGAGGACAAAAACAAATATACGTTGTTAAATAAACGTGTGTCGAAAACATACTGCGTGAGCAATGAGCATGCGTAAGTTATACACGAGTGGAGCAGATATAAGTCGTTTTGTCTAACACTGTTACAACAAAAAAACCATCGGCCTGGGCCGGGTTTGAACCCGTGATCCCAAGGTCGCGGGTTCAAACCCGGCCCAGGCCGATGGTTTTTAAGTGTGCTTAAAAACGACAGCTCCATGTCAGTAGATTTACTGGCGTGTAAAAGAACTCCTGCGGGACAAAATTCCGGCACACCGGCAACGCTGATGTGATCCTGGCAATTGACAGCGTCGTTAAACGACAAAAAAATAATAATAAAAATAATAAGTTTCAGATAGATATGTAGTATGTTGTGATGTCATGCTCTTTGACACTGAGTCTATAAACAGCACCTAGCACTAATACCTCTATGACAGTTGCAGTGTCAGTATGGATCGTTAAACATGGGAAATGCGAGTGAGTGTGAGAGTGAAAGAGTGAGAAGGTGAGGGGATGAGTGAGGGTGTGTGAGGGGGTGTGTGAGAGAGAGTGTGTGTGTGAGAGAGAGAGGGGGAGAGAGAGTTTTTTTTTTTTTATTATTATTAACGTCCTCCAACATTGTGTCATATCGGACGAGAGGGAGAGAGAGACAGAATGAGAGAGTGCGAAGGGTTTAAGGGCCCAGCGATGGCTAGGTCATTTGGGAGAACTGCAAGATACACACTTTGTTTATGGTGCGGCTGAAGGCAATAATTGAAGAGCTCTAGATACCATTAGAGGATTTGCTTTCATCATAATTGGGCCCCAGCGCACTTTGCAGAGCCAATCTCAACAGTATAACCGGCACTTTTGACAATCGGTAAATCGGCCGGGGAGGACCTGTACATTGGCCTGCAAGACACTCGGACCTCATCCCATTGCATCTCTTTCTCTGGGGCTACATGAAAGCCCAGGTGTGTTCTACCCCTGTTGACTCGGAGGCGGAATTGGCTGCAACAATTCTTCCAACAGACACACACATACAGAACACACTAGGCATTTTCCAGGAACACTGAAATTTTTTAACACTCTGTGTAATGTGATTTTATTGACTTTTATCAAGTGAATCCTACTGAAGAAATAAAGTGATCTCATTCTGCAAACACTGGTGAATGAATATTCTGAATTAAGCAGCAGAACAGTGAACATACGTGAAGGAAAGCCAGACGTTAATTACTCAAAGCGCATCTAAATGTACGTTAACGGAATCAGAGTGTGTGTATAATGGGATTATGCTTCTGGCTCTTCAGTAAATAAATGGACAACAAACGAGGATGAGCAAAACCAAACAAAAGTACTCTCAGTGCTTTCTCCCGGACGAAACACCACCCTTGGATACCTCAATTTTCTCATATCAATTGGTATCCAGAGACACTGTCGGTACATAGGATAGGTAATAGCATACCCCAGTAATAAAAGGCTTGGTTCAATAATTCTGTATCAGGGGATGCGCCACTAAAAATGTCTTTTAAACTTTTCATACAATTTGGATGCTAATTTAACTCGAACGCTTCCCAACCAATGAACTACTTTATTGATACTGAACGGACAAATGAGGATCGAATTATATCCATATTCACAGGTGAGCGAATTTCAGCCACCGTACGGTCTTGCTGATGCCTTATCATCAATCATAATTGGAATTTAATAGATAATTTTAAGCATGGTGCTCAAAAACTAATAATTAGTGCTGTACTATCTGCTTTGATTCCACTAGGGACCTAGTAAACCTATTCTCGTGCATTCTGTTGTTCACTGTTGGTGGTTGATACGAAGGATAAAAACATCAATATTTGTGATTGTCCGGAAATGCACAGTTTGGACGCTGTAGCGCATCGAAGTGTGAGATGGGTGTACGTCCACATTTCGTCAATAAACCCAACATCGAACTATTGACATTACAAACGGGCTTCAAACTGTGTACCTCCTATGTCAATGCAGAGCCTATATCGGCGGTGGCGAGCCTCATGCACATGACCCAATACCTGCAGTTGTCTTTGAAGATTTTCATTCGCTCCGTGGACTTGAGCCATAAGGTCCACCGCCGACGTTACAGGAGTGCCATACACCATACTCTTCATACAACTCCACAGAAAGTAGTCGAGAAGTGTTAGATCTGGCGACCGTGCTGGCCATGGAACTGGTCCACCTTTACCAATCCATCAAATTGAATGTGACGTGAGGTGATTCCGCACATTTACATCAAGGTGTACTGGATCTCAGATCGGCCATTTCCGCAGGTGTATCGTGTCACACTGTTAAAAAACGTTGCTGTACCGGAAACAACACAAGTAACACAGTAGGAGGCGCACCAAGGACTCTGTGGAGGAATTTTGCGCATGCGGAAAAATGTTATTACGTTCAGCTCGTTCATTCCAGTACACAGATGGCTAAATTGTTGCCTACCTTCCGTATTAAGACATCAAAACGAATGTTAACAAAATGTCACAACCGTTCGCTCTCAAACTTCGACGCTCTCCACCGTCCAAACCTTGCATTTCCGGACAGGGGTTCCTGTTTGAAAACCGATCAGTTGGCCATCCCGCACAACATACTAAGCGTTGTCAGTGTTTTTAGGACACCCAGTATATATACATATATTTATTGATGTGTTGCACTCACATGACTTCCTCTACTCTTGTACTATTATTACAAACTCTTCAAACTCTTATTCCTCTATCTTCTTCATGTTAATCAAGATAAACATTTGCAGAAATTATACTTGTTCCTTGTAGGTGCAAGAGTAACACAGTAGGCTTTGATGGTCAAATCTTTTAAAGCTAATCACCACATGAAAGCTTTGAAATTCCGTTTTCTTTGCACAGCCCAGGGATAAAAAAGGTGAATTACAAGAGAAAAGTGTAAGTATTCCAAGACACACAAATAATAAGGATTATCTCCGAAATGGTTCATTCCACACAAAAAAATGCATTTAGACATTGGTTGTGTGCTTTAATGGGATCTACATTTTTTGTATAGTAAGATTTAATCTATCTCTTACGGTTTACCAGTTATGCAAAGATTATCAAGAGTAAACGGGACTACATAGACTATACGCAAAAAATTCAAAATACACATTTCAGTTGTCATAAGAATATCTTAAACATATGACATTTTAATCAGAATCGTTAGAGCCATTTTTGAGAAAATTAAAATTTGCTAAACATGTTCCATGTAAAGGGTAGTTTAAGGTGGCGTAATTTTCTTCAAAATCTTCGTGTCACATCTTTGAAAGACATTAAACTTAAATACCAACTGTGGATTTTAACCGACTTTACGTTTTTGAGTTATGCTGTGCACAGTCGCCCGCGTGCGCACCTTTGTCTAAAAATGCTTATTGGATTCAGGGGCCTCAAAACATATATTTCCGGTGAAATCTCGACATCGAAATTTTCGGTCGGATACAATACTCCCTTACTTACTATATGTAGTAGAGAAAGCAAAACTGAATGTGTGTAAATGTGTGTAACCGCTGATCTCCTAAAACGCTTGACCGATAAACGCGAAATTCGGCACGTGTATGAATCTTCTCATGGAGCTGGTTATTCTGTTTTCCATTTTACTATGCAACGTATTACATTCTCATGGTTTTTCGTAATCGTTTTTCTTTCACATAACGCATTCACATATCCTTCTCTACTCGTTCTTCAACATACAACTCATACACTTTTCTATGATTGAACTAGAAATGCAACGTATTACATTCACAGGGTTTTCTCTACACACGTTTCTTTTACGTAATACATTCACATACTCTTCTCTGCTCGCTCTTCAACATACAATTCATACAATCTATACGTATAATGTGGATATTAGTATTTAGGAAGCTGATGAACTCTAACACGGTTGACCGACCACAGTGACAATTGGCACATTTATTCTTTCATTCATGCATTCTTTCATTCATTCTTTCACTCATTCGTTCATTCATTCATTTATTTATATACTGATTTTCAATGTGTACACGTCTTTCTGTGCTTAAAGAATCTTCTTTTTCCACTCATCCTTATCCACTCATTCCATTTCTTCCAGTCCTCTTGCTCTCATTCCAATTCCTATTTACCGCGTCCATGAGTTTTGAGGTCTTCCTTTTTTTCTTCTTCCAGGTAAACTCCATTCGAAAATCTTTCTCGGTAATCTGTTTTCATTCATTCTTCTATGCCCGTACCAACTCAGCTGCTTATATCTGATGTGGAGTTCTTGTTATTCATTTTTTCTCATATAACATTTTCTTATTTTTTCCAATCTTGAACATCTCGCTGACGTTCTTAGAAAATCCATTTCCATCGACGTAAGTTTTTATTCTAAAATTTTTTAAATGTTCATGTTTCCGTTCCATATGTGACAGTAGTTTTCACTATTGTATTATATATTTGTAATTTATTTATCCTACTTATAGGTCCGTTCCACAGGATGCCATTCAGCGTTGTTATTATAGTTTTACCTTTATTGATTCTATTCTTAATGTCGTTTTCATGTTTATCTTCCTTATCTATTTTTACTCCCAAATACTCAAATTCTTCCCATCTGCTTCACAACCTTTCTGTTCTTCCAGAATTAAATCTATGGCTTACGTTCCACATCCCATATAAATCGTCTTGTCTAAATTTATTTTCAGTCCCCATTTATCATATTCTTCCAGTAACTTTCTAAATATAAGTTACGCATCTTCATACTCTTGCACAATCACTCCCTATTTGTCCGCACATAACAGTGTATATATTGTGTCTGCTGATCCATGCTATGTAAATCTTCGAAGCAACGAGCAGAGTAAGTTACAGGCAGGACTCATTCAGTGTTTAGTTTGTGCGTGTGTGTCTGTGTGTGTGTGTGCGTGTGTAAGCGAAGCAGTTAATAAATATTGAGTGACTGTATCGTCAATGTCAGCTGCACGATCGCGTCGAAAGTGAAAAAGGACAGAAAGGAGTGAATCAAGGTTACGAGAAGGAAACAGTTGTGTGTTGTAATATCATGAAAGACTAGACTGTGTTAACGTCAGTAAAGAGAGCTGAGTTGTTGTGCATTCAGTTTTGGAGGAAAATGAAGGAAGAATAAAGTAACTGGACTGGACTTTTGTCATTTTGTCACATTGGTGTCAGAAGTGGGATTCGTCGAAGTGTAGTTTTTGTTACAATATGTCCAGTGGTTCACTGTTCTGAAAATTAGAATGGAATAAGTATCCATAGAATTAGCTAGTTGCAGAGTAAGAATGATGTTTCAATTACAAATTAGCGGCTTTAGAACTGGAACAGGTATGTAGGAACGTTCGGTGGGAAGTGATAGGCAGGCGGGACTTAAATTAATATAAGAGGGTTTGTTTCTAAGTTATGCATCTTTTCCTTCATATTTTAGTCTTACGATGGTAAATCATCGACAGTCGCAGTGCTTAAAGACCCCCGATTACTTTATATAGATTCAGCGGTCACCAGCCACGAAGCTTTAGCGCAGCATTTCTGTGATTCACAGCAACGTACATTTCGCATTATTATTGACGCAATGACTCAATGACAATTTGTGCATATGCTCCTGTCGGGGCACCCCCCGGGAGGATGGATGAGGCGAAAGGATCCTAAGGTAGCCGGAACGTTGCCACGACTGAGGAGGTGATAGGGTTCCTACATTTTCCCAGTTAGAAGCACCCCGGCGGAGGCTGGCTTAGCTCCCCTTCCCCCTCGGGCCTGTTCCATCCCATAGGAGGGCCCCGGAAACTAATAGTTCGCCTTGCAATCCAGGGGACGAAATTTCCAGAGCGCATTTGTTCCTCCCTGTCGCGACGGTCGCCGACACTTCCAACCCTGAAAGGAACCTAACAGGATGAAGTGTGAAATTAAATTATGAATATAACGAAATGGAGGGACAGGAAATTCGGAGGATATGGAAATCCTTCCCAGCATTCTCCTGGCAACCCGGGGAAACCTCCGAAAAACCCATGGGTCAGGAAGGTCGAACCCATGACCTCCCGAATGCGAGTAACAGACGTTAACGCCAGAGCCATCCCCCTCGGTTGCATTAGCTATTATTACAGAAACAGTTGTTTAAACCCGTATTTAGGCGATAAGGTTAAAACAACAGTATTCCTTCAATAAAAAGTCGCCAACTCACTTCAAAGGCTTATTAGTCTCCACTAAATTTATCAGTCAACTTAACTAGTGTTTTTTTAGAGTTTAACATCCTTTATACTGGTAGGTCATATCGGACAACGAATTAGCGAAATGATGTTCAAATGAGCTCGGGGTAGATGGTGCTTAAAATTACCCGACATACCACAGATGCGGGCATTAACTGATGATGTTTATCCTCTCTCCCGCCAGCGCGTACCCTGAGATAAAAGATCCCATGGTTCATCACTGGAGCAGCTGGTAGCAGGTACACCGGAAAACGACCTCGGATACTGCTTCAAATGTGACGTACACATAGCTTTGTCTTCACAGCGAAAGGCTTAATATTTCTCTATTTTGAAAAGCTCTCTTCACTAGTTACTAGAGTTACCACAAAACTGTCCGAAGAAAATCATGAAAGCTTGTTTCAACATGAACCAGGTGAACCTTATTTTTATCTTGCATTAACATTCTTACTTTCTCTGTTACACGAACCTTACAGAAGTTCGGAAGCAACTGGTCCTCATTGTGGTGTTTTCAATCTACGTATAAATATCAGAAATGCTGGCGATAATGGTGTAGAGCTCCTTGGAGCAGGTGCGCTGTTGTAAACCCTTTATCTGATAACGAAGTAACACCCAAGTTATTGAACAGGGGCTGTGTAGTAAGTAGCCAAGGAAGTAATCTCATCAGACAGGGAAGGGGAACCTTTAAACAGAGACACACAACTAAATATGCATAAGCACTCCGTAACCAATAGAAGTGCTGCTAGAAATTCCAGAGTATACATTTCTCAACTTTAACAGCTCCACGTGCTGTGTGTATCTTTGGCGTATTTTGTCAAAAATCCAACAAAGAAAATTGGAATATTTTGAGGCTCCTAACGAGCAGTTAAACGTCATCTTTTACCATTCTCCTGTTTCCAAAACGTATCTGCTACCACAAAAATAGAGACAGAACTCAAAAATGTTCCCTAATGTACTTCAGAATATGTGGGTAAGAATGGAGGATTAGAAGTTTGCTGATAGGGGCTTAATTTATAATAGTTTGCACGCAATTTCTGCAATATTTTCTCTTTTTAAAACAAAGCTTTTAATTAGTGTCTTTGATATGAAAATATCTATCACATGTTTTGCTACAGAGGCATAGAAATGACTTTATTAAGAAATTAAACTTGTACATAAATATCCGTGCCGCGAACACATCTTAGTCAACAAACTGTATACCAATTGTATACCTCCATAGTAGTTTTCACTCCTTTATGTGTGAGATCAGCTGAACACAAATAAACTATTTTGGAAAAAACAGCGTTCTTACGTGCGTGCATATGTATGTGCTTGTGTGTGTGTGTGTGTGTGTGTGTATGTGTGTGTTTGTTTGTGTGTGTGGAACAGAATAAAGGACAATAAATATCAAGCTACATGTTTAAATTCAGCATGAGGGATGTAACATGAGAATTTACAAGAAAATACCGCCACTGCAGACTAACTTTTGCATGTAAAATATTGATTTATAGTTTATCATTTCAACAATGGTTCCAAGTATTTTCTGTAAAACACTAGGTGTTTAAGATATTTGCAGTTCAAAAAAAGTCCATAAGTTGTTTTTAGTGAGAATAGCCTGCGAAATACTCTTCATTTTATATGGATGTATAATTTCAAGTATAAACCTTGAGAGAGTGAGAGAGAGAGAGAGACAGAGAGAGAATAACTTTAACCGCTCGAGTATATAAATTGTATTCTAGTTCGCAATTTACGTGGATTCCTTTTTGTGACATTAAGCACCTCCATGATATTCAGTGGTAGTGGTTTGAATTCAATATTTTACGTATTTCTCGAGGTGTTAAGTAATTCGTGTTTCTCGTGACTTCAACGAGTGGAATTCATAGACCCTGCTCCCCCTCCCTCCCCTTTAGATGGCGGCGCCGTGGCCGAGCGGTTAGCGCGCTCGCCTACCATCTAGGCGACCCGGGTTCGATCCCAGGGACCCGCATGTGGTATTCGTGGTGGACGAAGCGGCGTCAAGGCGGGTTTTCTCCGGGTTCTCCGGTTTCCCCCGCCATCTCATTCCACCGTTGCTCCATCTTCATTCCATGTGTCATCAGTGTCACCGCCTGCGGTGCCGTAGTAGTAAAAGTGGGCGTTAAACACTACAGCAACCCCCTCCCCATTAGATTTGACCACAGGCGGTGCCGTGGCCGAGAGGTTATCACCAAGGCAGCCCGGGTGATAACCGCATATGGTATTCGTGGTGAACGAAGTGGCATCTGGGCGGTTTTTCTCCAGGATCTCCGGTTTCCCCCGCCACTAATTCCACCAGATCATCCATCATCACCTTTCCATTCATCCATTTCGTCTGCATTCCATATCATCCTCTTCCTCACTCTCGTACCTGGTGCTGGGCTGATCACTCGCTTCTAAGTGTTCACTCTGTCCGGTCCATAGGTTCGTCTGCTTCTCGACATGCATCTGACCTTAGGCACAGGCTAGGAGGTGCAAGCCCTACATAAGGGGAGGGTAATCGGGTAAAGAAGAAGATGATTTGACTACGGCTATACCCTCGTGTATCCCTCTAGTACTTATACCGATATGTGCAACAAAACAATTTCTGGAAACTTTAATCTCGATTAACATGCAACTGAAGATAGGTATTCGTAACAATAATTTCCACAAGTGACATAAATGTAAAGCACAATAGGTAGAGAAACACATATGAATGTAACACCCTCTGCAATATATATTGATGCGTCGTCTTAGATTTTTGCAGATAATGAACAAGGTAGTACCTAACAAACAATTCCTATCCATGTGTTTATCCTTTTATACGGTATATATCTATAGAACTGCGTAAAATCATAAGGGTTCAAAAAATATATCAACTTTGACGCATTAGAGCCGTTCGATGGGTGTTACCTTTTAATATTTGTATATTTATTACCTTTACTGAATTAATTATTACTTAAATCTTATTGCGACTAATTTATTTTAATTCAGTTTTACACTTTAGAAACACATTAATATATTATTTGGAGAACAAGACTCTATATAAAGTTTACTTCAGCTCTCACAAAACTGCATCGTTACGTAAGAGATGTGCTGAGGTAAAAAAGAAATTGTTTTAGTTCCAGAGGAGCATAAACAAAAAATATATCATAAAACGTGCATATAGCAAAACAAAGGAATGGAAAAACTTTTTATCTAGCATCGCTTTACTGAAATTAGACATTTCCTTTCTGAAAGAAACGAGGGGGAGTATCCCACTATAAAAATTCTACACAGCCATCTCAGTTTTCCACAACACAGAGTACGTAATATCGATCCTTAAACCGAATGAAACTGAGGCGGTAGTGTCTAAGCTTTGCATTCCGTAGGACCTGGGTTAACACCTCGAGTTGTCCGTCCATTTTGACTTGTTTTTCTTTGATTCCTAAGCAAACATTGAACCCCCGGGAGGAAGGATGAGATGAATTGATCTAAGGGTGATCAGAACGTTGTGACCCCAGAGCATATGGCAGAGTCCTTACATTTTCCCAGTTAGAAGCAACCTGGCATGGGCTGGCTCGGCCCGGTTCTTCCTCGACCCATGGGGGCTCGTACTTCCAAAGCGGGCGGGAGACTCGGAAACCAAATCCCCTCTCCCCTCGAGCTTGTACCATCCCATGGGGGGCCCGGAAAGCAGTAGGCTGGCCGTCCAATCAGAGGGACGAGATTTCCAGAGAGATTCTTTCCCACTGCCGCAACGCTCACCGACACTTCCAACACTGGAAGAAACGTAACGGGATGAAAGGTGAAATGACATGATTGATGCAACGAAATGGAGGGATAGGAAGTTCTGAGGATATTAACACAGAATATAGGTTGTGTTAGCTTTCTTTTACATCATACCTGCAGCCTAGTTAATCGCACGGTCACCATGTCCCAAGTTCTGGGCCTTACTGATACCCGAACCATGTTGGTGAATGTCCTCTGAGGAAGCGTTTCTACCCTGGCGTCTGGCACAGAAACCACTACTGAAAACTCTTGTGCAGATGGGAGAAATACTGAAATGGAGCCACCGAGAAGCATTAGGGACCCCCGCCTGCTTTGTATCTATCATTATTAAATTGGTCTTCCTCTGTAATTCCACAGCTTATTAGGGATTTGGTAACAGACTAACTGCTAGTCGGAATGTTAATATCCTCTGCCACGCCCAAAAGGTGTATCTACATATTTATAGATACTCTTTATTTACGCTTGAATCTATGAATATTTTATCAACTTTCAGATCCGTCTAAATCTAACAAACCTGCCACGCAAGAGCTGTATTGTTCTTTTATGTTCAACCATGCCATAATGTGGCGCTTATATGTCACAGTAATGGACCTCATTATACCCACCTTTTTATAATGACACTGATATCCACTAATCAAAGCTATACAAGCTCATAACGACACTGCTATCCAATAAAATCAAAGGTTCATTAGTTCATAATGATAGAGCTAATCGACCAATCAAAAATTTACCTGTTCATCACAACACTGCTAGCCACAAATCAAAAGATCCACTTGTAGCGATCAATATTTACGCATCTGCGCACGTTCCCAGGCAGCTAAAAGCGTATACGGAATAAACCTAATCTCTCTATTTAATGATTAGTGTTAACATTTCAAATAATATTGTAATAACTTCAACTTGTCTTAGTATCTTTGAAGATCTGGAAGCATATCACAGTTAGATAACTACATGTGTGGTGAGGATACATGCCACTGTTGAACAACTACATGTGTAGTGAGGAAACATGTCAGTGTTGAACAGGTACACGTGTGGTGAGGATGGAGGTCACTGTTGAACAACTACACGTGTGGTGAGGATACAAGTCACTGTTGAACAACTACACGTGTGGTGAGGATACAAGTCAGTGTTGAACAACTACACGTGTGGTGAGGATACATGTCACTGTTGAACAACCACACGTGTGGTGAGGATACAAGTCACTGTTAAACAACTACACGTGTGGTGAGGATACAAGTCACTGTTGAACAACTACACGTGTGGTGAGGATACATGTCACTGTTGAACAACCACACGTGTGGTGAGGATACAAGTCACTGTTGAACAACTACACGTGTGGTGAGGATACATGTCACTGTTGAACAACCACACGTGTGGTGAGGATACAAGTCACTGTTAAACAACTACACGTGTGGTGAGGATACAAGTCACTGTTGAACAACTACACGTGTGGTGAGGATACATGTCACTGTTGAACAACCACACGTGTGGTGAGGATACAAGTCACTGTTGAACCACTACATGTGTGGTGAGGAAACATGTTACTGTTGAACAACTACACGTGTGGTGAGGATACATGTCACTGTTGAACAACTACATGTGTGGTGAGGATACATGTCACTGTTGAACAACTATATGTCTGGTGAGGATACAAGTCACTGTTGAACAACTACACGTGTGGTGAGGATACATGTCACTGTTGAAGAACCACACGTGTGGTGAGGATACAAGTCACTGTTGAACCACTACATGTGTGGTGAGGAAACATGTTACTGTTGAACCACTACACGTGTGGTGAGGATGGAGGTCACTGTTAGACAACTACATGTGTGGTGAGGATGGAGGTCACTGTTGAACAACTACATATGTGGTGAGGATGGGGGTCACTGTTGAACAACTACATGTGTGGTGAGGATACATGTCACTGTTGAACAACTACATGTGTGGTGAGGATGGAGGTCACTGTTGAACAACTACATGTGTGGTAAGGATTCCTGTCACCATTGAACAAATACATGTGTGGTGAGGATGGAGGTCACTGTTGAACAAATACATATGTGGTGAGGATGGAGGTCACTGTTGAACAACTACATGTCTGGTGAGGATACATGTCACTGTTGAACAACTACACGTGTGGTGAGGATACATGTCACTGTTGAACAACTACACGTATGGTGAGGTTATATGTCACTGTTCAACAACTATATGTCTGGTGAGGATACATGTCACTGTTGAACAACTACACGTATGGTGAGGATACATGTCACTGTTGAACAACTATATGTCTGGTGAGGATACAAGTCACTGTTGAACAACTACACGTGTGGTGAGGATACATGTCACTGTTGAAGAACCACACGTGTGGTGAGGATACAAGTCACTGTTGAACCACTACATGTGTGGTGAGGAAACATGTTACTGTTGAACAACTACACGTGTGGTGAGGATACATGTCACTGTTGAACAACTACATGTGTGGTGAGGATACATGTCACTGTTGAACAACTATATGTCTGGTGAGGATACAAGTCACTGTTGAACAACTACACGTGTGGTGAGGATACATGTCACTGTTGAAGAACCACACGTGTGGTGAGGATACAAGTCACTGTTGAACCACTACATGTGTGGTGAGGAAACATGTTACTGTTGAACCACTACACGTGTGGTGAGGATGGAGGTCACTGTTGAACAACTACATGTGTGGTGAGGATGGAGGTCACTGTTGAACAACTACATGTGTGGTGAGGATACATGTCACTGTTGAACAACTACATATGTGGTGAGGATGGAGGTCACTGTTGAACAACTACATATGTGGTGAGGATGGAGGTCACTGTTGAACAACTACATGTGTGGTGAGGATGGAGGTCACTGTTAGACAACTACATGTGTGGTGAGGATGGAGGTCACTGTTGAACAACTACATATGTGGTGAGGATGGGGGTCACTGTTGAACAACTACATGTGTGGTGAGGATACATGTCACTGTTGAACAACTACATGTGTGGTGAGGATGGAGGTCACTGTTGAACAACTACATGTGTGGTAAGGATTCCTGTCACCATTGAACAAATACATGTGTGGTGAGGATGGAGGTCACTGTTGAACAAATACATATGTGGTGAGGATGGAGGTCACTGTTGAACAACTACATGTGTGGTGAGGATACATGTCACTGTTGAACAACTACATATGTGGTGAGGATGGAGGTCACTGTTGAACAACTACATATGTGGTGAGGATGGAGGTCACTGTTGAACAACTACATGTGTGGTGAGGATGGAGGTCACTGTTGAACAACTACATATGTGGTGAGGATGGAGGTCACTGTTGAACAAGTACATGTGTGGTGAGGATGGAGGTCACTGTCGAACAACTACACATGTGGTGAGGATCGAGGTCACTGTTGAACAACTACACGTATGGTGAGGATACATGTCACAGTTGAACAACTACATGTGTGGTGAGGATGGAGGTCACTGTTGAAGAACTACAGGTCTGGTGAGGATACATGTCACTGTTGAACAAGTACATGTGTGGTGAGGATGGAGGTCACTGTTGAACAACTACATGTGTGATGAGGATGGAGGTCACTGTTGAGCAAGTACATGTGTGTTGAGGATGGAGGTCACTGTTGAACAACTACATGTGTGGTGAGGATACACGTCACAGTTGTACAACTACATGTGTGGTGAGGATGGAGGTCACTGTTAAAGAACTACAGGTGTGGTTAGGATACATGTCACAGTTGAACAACTACATGTGTGGTGAGGATGGAGGTCACTGTTGAAGAACTACAGGTGTGGTGAGGATACATGTCACAGTTGTACAACTACATGTGTGGTGAGGATGGAGGTCACTGTTAAACAACTACATGTGTGGTTAGGATACATGTCACAGTTGAACAACTACATGTGTGGTGAGGATGGAGGTCACTGTTGAGCAAGTACATGTGTGTTGAGGATGGAGGTCACTGTTGAACAACTACAGGTGTGGTGAGGTTGGAGGTCACTGTTGAGCAAGTACATGTGTGTTGAGGATGGAGGTCACTGTTGAGCAAGTACATGTGTGTTGAGGATGGAGGTCACTGTTGAACAACTACATGTGTGGTGAGGATGGAGGTCACTGTTGAAGAACTACAGGTGTGGTGAGGATACATGTCACAGTTGAACAACTACATGTGTGGTGAGGATGGAGGTCACTGTTGAACAACTACATGTGTGGTTAGGATACATGTCACAGTTGAACAAGTACATGTGTGGTGAGGATACATGTCACAGTTGAACAACTACGTGTGTGGTGAGGAAACATGTCACTGTTGAACAGCTACACGTGTGGTGAGGATACATGTAACTGTTGAACAACTACACGTGTGGTGAGGATGGAGGTCACTGTTGAACAACTACAGGTGTGGTGAGGGTTCATGTCACTGGTGTGTGTTGTAGTGTTTAACGCCCGCTTTTACTACTATGACACCACAGGCGGTGACACTGATGATACATGCAATGAAGATGGAGCACCGGTGGAATGAGATGGCGGGGGAAACCGGAGCACCCGGAGGAAACCCGCCCTGACGCCGCTTCGTCCACAACGAATACTACATGCGGGTCCCTGGGATCGAACCCGGGTCGCCTAGGTGGTAGGTGAACGCGTTCATGTCACTGTTGAATAAATACATGTATGGTGAGTATGTGTGTCACTGAGATATTGCATAAGACATTTGGAATAATGTATGTTTGTGTTTAGGTGTGAATTGCTTCTAAATAATAAAACTCGTTACAAATAATTTAAAAATAAGAATTACTAATAAACTTCACTTCGATTTGTTACCACGACCCTTTGAAGATCAAATAGGAAGCAGTCCTATAGCTTGACAACGGTAGCGACGCTGAGGCCTATAAACATCTCTTCGAAAATTGCTACGAGTTGGTCCTCAACGAGGGTCCAGATTGAATAAGAACAATGTAAAGAATCGTGAGAATATGTAAAAATTCCACAATCATGAACCCTGCTACAACTTGTAAATACTTTGTTTGATTTTTTTAAATGTTCTGTGTCGCCCTCGTATTTACTTCTTACACTGGAATCATGGATAGAAGAATGAGTCTTTAGTAATTGCCATTATATACCTATAACTTATGTATGCAAATTTGTAGTACGTAAGGAAAGCTTTTCTTTGGTATTTTGAGCAAAATGCAGGCATGGAAAACCATACCAACTTTCCGTTTTGAACGTGCGTGTGTAACATGGAAGGCAACTCCTATTTTGTGATTGGAAAGGACGCTTTAAATAACAGGCAGAAAGCTCTCATCGACTGGTCTAATGAACGCGTTTGCCTCAGGTGCTATGTTGGAATACTGTGCCATTGTGGCCGCTGATGTAGGGTCTCTGCAAATGCAGCGTAATGCAGTGCTTGTGCGCTACACTCTGCCTACCTTGAAAGGAGCTTCTAATGACGAAAATACTACATTGCCTGTGTTGTGGCTCCGAGCACTCAGCTCACAATAACCTCGTGCACCAGAACAGACAAAAGTTTACTTGTCTATTAGGCATTGTTGAAATCTTTCAAGTGGTAAACCAATATCTCGATTAGAATGCCAACATAGGAGCCTAGCTTTAAGATAGACTGAGAGCTACTTGTGTTCATTGTAAAATTGTGTAAATTCAAGAGAAACAGGCCACTAGGG
>CM060962.1:95419411-95556911 GCA_030765045.1 Tenodera sinensis | reverse complement strand
TGTTTCTCCAGCCAAAATTATTCCTTATCCTTTCCTGAGTTTGGAAGTAGAATGAAAGTGTGAATTCAACGTAGCTATAGAAACTCCAAAGACCGAAAAACCCACTGCGAAAGGAGTAACACCATTTGCCAACAGTCAAGGCCGTCGATATAACTTCTGCATTTAAAGGCGGGGTATAACTGGGACAATTAAAAGAAAAAAAGAATTTAGGAAATTTTGTAATGTAATTTATTTCTTCTAATGCTGATCCATGTTGTTCAATTTCTCCAAATCTCACATCGCATTTTTTCCCTGGTAAATGATCAAAATCTACCATCCTTTCCTACTTCTCTAGAATTCACAATATGGACTTCAGCCTTACGTATCAATGAGGTTGTATGCCTGTTATATCATAAGCAGCTATCGATTTAAGGGCGTCCGTTATAGTTTGGGGACCAAACTGCAAACAAGTGTCTCATATGTTATTGAATTTTGTTCTACCCAGAAGTGTGTATAGTATAGCCTAAATAAAATCGAAGTATCAAAGTATTCAATTAAAATTACAATCTCGATTCGTGTACACTCAGAAATTAATTTACCTTAACACAAGTAAGAAGGAAATTATTTCTATTCAGTTTCAACCTGGCAGTTAGTGGGTTGCTTTAGCTTAATCTGTTTTAGTATCTATGATACGAACACCTGGAAATGATTATTTTAATTCATGTAGTTTATTGCAATGTTGGTATGCTTATCTTTGGTACCTGAGCAGGAATACTTGTGACATCTTCAAGAATATTATTCCCAACTGAATTAGATCGATATGAATTGTGGATAGCTAAATTATTCTGTGGAGAGTTATATCTGGAGTTCCCAATAAATTTCTGGATCCCTTTCTTTTAAACGAACGCATGTATTAATAACTTCATTGTGACTGTAATTTGCTGTTTTAATTTATTTAACTGTTTTATATTATTAATTAAGAAGCATTAATATATAAGATACAGGTAAAATATTTAATTAAATATTTTACATTCGGGAAGAAAAAATACACAGTTAATTTATGAGTACGAAGCGTGACAAATTTATCAGAGGAAGATTGAACAGCTTTATGAGGGTGAGGTGAATAATAAACAAAAACACTTAGTCAACAAGCTTTGCTGTCATAACCTTTTTCATTTATTAACTCGTACTTTATTTAAGGCACTATTGTTAATGTGAGAGGGAATGGTAATTCACAATATAAAGTGCTTTCGACTGGGGGTAAAGCACCCTATTGTAAACTGTGTGACGTCAATGTTGGGGAAAAACGTATACTGAAAAACGAAATGTATCACCTATTGTGTTTTGTTTTAATAAACCTTTGGATGGCGTAAAGTTCTCCCTTAATCATTTAGAATTGAGCTTCAAATGATATCGTGCAATTTAATATTGCTCCTCTCGTATCAGGTAAAGTACGAGACTTTGTTGGCTGACAACAGGAAATTCTGTTCAAGCTTAATGTTTTCGGAAGACATTTCAGTGGACTAATAAGAAGACGGCAAAAATAAAAGTAATTCACACATAACACAGAAGTTTGAATATTCTTTCACATTTGAAAAGCACAATGAAGAAGCTAGTCATTACAGTACGAACAGAAGGCAGTTGACATTCGCAGGCAAATAATGCAACCTTGAGCGGGTGATTCACCGCTTGTGAGCCAATACAGATGTCATTGCAGTGCAAACAAATCACGCACACGCAAAATTGTGGCCGGGTTAAATTGTGGCCGGGTTACCAAACGACCACTCTGTATTTATTCGCATTTACAAATTAGTTTTAAGCTGCTGGCTTTGAGTCATTCACCAGGGTAATTGGCTTTCATTCTCTTTGATGTCGACAGATGCTCCTATTTCTATATTCCTTCCTGTACCAATCACAAAGCCGGTAGTTTAAAATGTTCACGCTTGAAAGCGATTCCATATAACAGTAGTAAAAATACCCAATTTAAACTCCTAAGAGGTAAACCACCTCAGCCAGCTAACCACGTAACCCAAATGAAATCTTATTTCGAACTATGGAGAGCTCCTTCTTAGTTCCAGGGTGTACAACTTGGAAAGAAGAGGCAAAAGAGAGAAGACATTATGCTTTCTCCCACGGCCCATGCGCAGACTCCATCTTTATCTTACGGAACAAGTGCCGAATTACACTCCTTGAAAGTCTCACCCATCCCCACAGAATTTTAAAGCTTAAGCTAGCTTATTGTGAACTACAAAATTGTGTTAAGATTCTAGGTGCCTGACTATTTTGAATGTTGCCCAGCAAAAAAGGAAAGTTTAAGGAAATCATAAAGGTTGGAGGAATGTAACAAGAAAAGCTACAAGAAATGTATGTTTTCAATTCTTATTATACAGGATGCTTCAATACTTTAACATAAATCAGAGACAACTTAACAGTATTATAGCTGTTGACAAAACGTATTTAAGGCCTACGCTATCATTAATATGTGATGCATATGTATACATCTGCGTGTGTGACTATCCTGGTATAAGTCGCTTAAGAGCTTATGGAGAAACATATTACATTTTGGGTGTCAGACTCGGCAAGAAGACGATCACATTATCTCTTGCATAAAACATTGCATCAATGTGAATCCTTTCCTTAAGAAAATATGTACTTTGTGGGTCTTTCTAATAACTTGGAATAAAATGTTATACGCGCCAACAGCAAAACATCATCTGAAAGCAACTAATGCCCATAAAAAGGCCCGTATTTTAGAGATTGTACCACACTTTCCTATTTTTTTAATTTACCTACTACCTGCGTAGAATTATTGGTAGAGGAGTATTGCGTTTTATCTACAAAATCGATATCGACATTCCATAGGGAATGCATAGTTTGTAGTGACCTGTCTGAATAAAAAAAGCATTTTTAGAAGGAGCTCCGTGAGGTGTGTGTGTGTGTGCGCGCGTGTGCGTGTGTGCGTGTGTGTGTGTGTGTGTGTGTGTGTGTGTGTGGTGCGTGCGCACGTGTGGGTTCAATTTCACTATCTTCCAAGGTTGCAACAGGAAGCTTTTCAAGACAATCCCTCACCCCAAAGCCACCCCTTGCATGGAAAGTGGTTTTTTTTTTATTTTTGAGTCATAGGAAGACACGCGAGACCTCAAAACTGCAGCAATACGTGGAGGCATCGACTCTTCAAGGTGTTGCAAACGTACCGGAAGGATATGGACCCACGAATCTTGCAGTGATACCCACAATTATTCTTGTGTAGTTGGTGCAGTGTTTATGGAGCATACATCAGCATCAAAAGCATCTCACAAATGTTTGAGTGGATTCAGATCGGGTGAACTGGAGGGCCAAACCTCCAGATGGTGTAAATACAGCAATGTGCTCATCAAACCACCTGTCGAAGCATGACATCTCCATCAGGGTTCTCTAGTGTCAGAAAGGGTTGCAGATGATCCGAATGAATGTTCACATAATGTGCATCTGTCATGTATCCCCACAGCCGGATAATGGGGCCCAATTGTGACCATAAGAGCGCAACCCAGACCATAACTGAGCCACCTGCTGCCTGGGCACAACCTCTTTGACACCCAGGATCCATAACTTCATGGATAGGCGCCACACTCTCACGTACCCATTAGCTCGATACAACTAAAACCATGATTCATCAGACCGTAACAGATGCCGTCACTGTTCCATGGTCCATTGCCGATATTTGTGGGCTCATGCACGTCATTGAGCTCTGTGTCGAGGTGTAAGCAAAAGGACACAAGTTGGTCGTCGGCTGTTGAAGTCTGTGCGGTGCGTGTGCCTTCTTACAATCCTGGTGGAATTGGGTTCCTGAATCCCGTGATGATCTAATTCACAGTAACCCTTTGAGCACCTAATATGGTGCTCCTGAGCCGACGTGATGTCGTTCGTTAATCACCTAAGGTCTTCCTGTGTGGCGGTCTGCGGGAGTAGAAACATTTTCTCTGCGATATTGAAGATCTGCCCTAGACACGGTTGACCTCGGAAAACTCGAGAACCCGATATGCTATGACCTATGCGTCTTGCACCGACTACCCTCTAACGTTCAAAGTCGTTTAACTCTCAACGTGTTGCCATATTCACTACATCGTGTCTATAACAGACAGCTCAGATATCGTGTCTACACTTCCATCATAAGGCGCATCTGGCCTCAATACTTGGGAGTCATACACGGCCCATTTTCTAATGGTACAACGCCTCCCGTGAATTTTTGCCACTCATTGTATACCAAGCGACCCACTGGAGCCGGCCCCGCCGTAAGTAGATAACCCTTCGTGCGTTAAAACATTTGCAGAACTCCACGACGCAAAAGAGGCCAGAGGCGTGTTCTACCTCTCAGCGGTACGTGCGGTGAGACGCAGTTGAGCTAGCCTGTGTAGTCTGTGATAATAGACAATAACAGTACAAACAACCGAAAAGGTCTCGCTTTAAGTACAGGATCTTCATTTTCCAGGGAATAAACTCACTGCTGTATAAGATGCTATTGTCTAACATTTGCAGATTGTAAAGCATAAGGGCACATAATGTTTCATTGGCATTTCTTCGTTTCTTATGAATGTTATTGCTGTATTTTGTTATTATTAGTTATTGTTATTGTTGCTATTGTTAGGTAGCACATTGTTATTGCAGACTGCGCAGGCTAGCTCAGCTGCCTCTCACCGCACGTTCCACTGAGAGGTAGAACACGCCACTGGCCTCTCTTGCGCCGTGGAGTTCTGCAAATGTTCCAACGTACGAAGGATTATCTACTTACGGCGGGGCCGGCTCCAGAGGGCCACCTGGTATAAGAGTAATAAATGCTGCCTTTCAATAGAAATATGGACTTCAAAATTCTATTGAATTCAAATTTCAAATTTCTGGATTACATCCACAAACAAACTGAAAGTATCAGTGCCGTAATGCAGGCCCCTGTTTACACCCCTAAGAATTACCACAGTTGTCACTTTGACATTTTATTAAAAGCCGTCCCCTACTGGGGGAAGTAATTAAAATACCATGGAACATACTGTGAGACCTACGGCATATTGTATATTCATTTTCACAACAATGAGTTTTGAGTGTGTTTCTTGAATATCAAAAGCATACGCACATTCATGTATGTTACCCCACCACTGCTACGCATATTTTTAAATGATATTTTCGGTTTCAGGCTTGCTCATTAATTTTACTTATTTATCCAGCATCAAAAAGTTTTCAGTTAGGGCAGAGTGGGAGTATTTTGGCAATAAAGGAAACGCAAATGATGTAATATTAAAAGCTCAATTTGTTTTATGATTATTATAGTGTATATTTCGGTAACAATGAATCGTCTTTTCGCAGAAATAATCCACAGAAAGTATTGAATTCAAACATGTGGGTATATAGAAGATAATTATCAAGAGCAGGGTTTTTTCCGCTCACTGCAGGGCTATCTGATTCAAAGCTTCTTGTGATAGAAATAACAGACACTTGCCCCAAGGGAATTTTTATTTTTATTTTTTCGTTCAGCACCAACCCACACTGCGTGGTGCCATATCCCATACTTCTGACAATTAATCCAGTCGCCTTTTAATACGGACTTTGATGATCAATATCTTAGATTACAAAGCTCACAAGTGATATTTTCAAAGCAGCATGAGAAATGACCCCTTCATCACTTGCGGGTTCATTGACCTCTTTGCCTTTGGCAAGAATTTTAAGCCTGCTTTAACCGCAACGTCTCCATAATTTTTATCCGGGGTGACACGTTCTGTCGCTGACCTCTTTCGGATGTTCTTGGAACATAGTTTCGCAGGTGACGGCATTGTGGCAATGAAAGGAATGTTTTCATGACCTATTTGCTTACTTAATTGTTTATCTCTGATTGGAATGGTCATGACGGTGAAGATTGACTGCTAAAAGCAGGAAACTCAGCATTTCCAGAGGACCTGTTTGGAGCGTCTTATGGGTTTTGAAGTTGTAATGAGGCAGTTAGTTGTGTTGTGGTATACCTGAAGAGTTGAATGGAGAGATACCAGTGACTTAAACCCTTTTACTGCCTTACCAATTGCAGCTGATTTCCTATGTGCTTCGCGGGCCCAAATGACTTGGTTGTCGATAGGTCCTTATACTTCAATCAGTCAGTCAGTCAGTCAGTCAGTCAGTCAGTCAGTCAGTCAGTCAGTCAGTCAGTCAGTCAGTCAGTCAGTCAATCAGTCAGTCAGTCAGTCAGTCACTCAGTCACTCCAGTCAGTCAGTCACTCACTCACTCACTCATTCACTCACTCACTCACTCACTCATCCATGCTTTAGAAAACAGTTTTCCAAAGTAAAATTTTTAGACAGATGAATTTGGGTTATTTTGGACGAAATATCTCCTGGTGATACAATTGTGTAAGGCCTTGACCATTATCCTTTCCAGAGCATGAGTTGTGTGAGATGGCAAGCTTACATTTCATTTTAATTCTCTCTGAACTAATCTAGGCTTTCCGGATTGCAATGTGAAGTGTGACAACCACCACCAACAATCTTCCTTGGCGTCAATTCTTCTAAAACTGATGTAGCCATTCCAGATAGACGTTCTCGCTGATTCATGCAGAATCTGTAAATAGCGATTTCAGGTCCGATGGGTAAATCACTTTTGTATAAATCTGTTAATCATACCTCTTTGAAAATCACAAATGGTGGAATAGAAGCTCCAGTTGCACACTACAACGATTACATTCTCACCGCTCGCCACATTTCACAAGTTGACAATTCCTCTTGCTCCTTTAGGAGATACTACTTTGAGGATGTGTCATTAAGGGGCTTTCATTCTCGTCCATATTTAAATTGAGGTATTCTTCGTTTGATATAAACCTCTCTCAATAAATAATATTATCTCCTTGTTCATATATGCTGCTCCTACCTTGGACATACTCTGGGGTTTTCTCAGAGGAATTTCTGTATTTATTTTCTTTTCAAAGGTATTGTAAACCAGTCTTTTCCTGCAATAAGTTCTTGTTCATTCTACGGGTGATCAATATGCTTTCTTTGGGGGTATGCAATTGCTGGTCTTCTAATGTGCTCTGGTGTGCAGCCAAAAATCATGTTATTTCAGGTTTTAGCCAGATCTTTCTCTTCACAGTAAACACGGTAGGATGCCCAACTGGTGGAACTGTAGCTTCACATCCCATTACATTTCTTCTCTTTATTTCATTTACATAGTATTTCATGGTATAAGACACATTAAAAATATCTGCTGCTCCTCTTAGGCTGAGGTCCCATTGAATCACATTCGAGACAGCGCGATCAATTTGTTACTTGGGCCTTTGCTTTTATAAGTTCGAACCATCTGATGTACATAAATGTACAGAGTTTTCTCGTATTGCGCAAAAACTTGTACAATTACACTAAATAATACAAAAATAAAGCAGTGTAACAAGCATAAGACCAGATATCGACTGCGCTCAATGCATGTGCGGTAACAAAACTTGTGATTTTATGCGAAATGGCCGCTTGAGCAAAAAAGCCCCGCTCTACCCTAAATTCCATTACACAAGACATGAAAACACAATATGCAGGAAACTGTACAGTTGATAGGCAGTAACAAATAAAGAATTTTAAATTAGGAGCAAGAGGTCCCAAATGCGCTACTTGAACATAATTCAAATATGACTAAGAAACATTTTCATTTGCCAGAGAAACATCTCACAAGTGTGTACGTAGTGTCTCAGCTAATAAACACTGGCACGCAATGAGAAACTAACCGTTACAAGCACGTACTGCACTATAACCTTTGTACTGAGCAAGTTCGGTATTACTGTACTATCCAGCAGGCTTCACAACACACTTGTGGCAATGGACAACGGACAATGACTGGTACTATGCACCAGTGCATTTTGTTTACATACACATACACCACAAACAGTTCCACAATCGGGGACTAATATGAAGGATTTAATCTTGAGACATATAGCGTAACTAAAAGCTTCTGACTCCTTGATCGTAACCTGCAAATGTTTATTTTGGTACTATAATTATTTTCTGCTCATGGTGTTTCCGCAGTCAGTAAAACCGCACCTCCGCCCACGTTATTACACCATTTGCGCAGAGCGCATCTGCTTCTAGCCCCCTCTCTCCTACCTCTCTTTGTTCTTATTATCCTTCAGTATCTCATCCTCCTTCTCTGTCCCTTTCCACTTTCTTCCACTCATTCTCCCGCCTTCGTCCCCCCTCTCTATCTTCTCTGTGAAACCTAGACGTCATGTAACATTTTAAAAACCGATAACAAAGCTGCTTTCTGAGGATTAATAAACTTTAAACCACAAGTACTAGGTTAAAGGGTACACAAACTTGTACCTCGTCCTTATCCTCGCAGTGTGATCAAATTATATAGTTTATAAGGCTAAACAGTTTGTTTACTCAAATAAAATTAGGAAAACCTTAAAGGTGCTAAATACTCATGCTATTAGAATTTTGTAAACATAAGTATTTTGTAATCAATAAGTTTGTTGTGAATTAAAAATAATAAGTGGGATATTTAGATACTTGGTGCTTTATTAAATCCCCTGAGAAAGTTACTAATTGCAAGACACCATTGGCAGCTAAGCTTATTTACCCAGTTTCATAACATTCACTTGTACCATGTTCATGTGAACCTTTTCACATCTTCACTCACATTTTAAAAACTTCATCTTCTGGTATCACTGTGTCTTATTGTATTCATTGGTATCAGTTATTCGTCCAAAATCAAAATTACTAAAAATATCTTGCTTACAGTTGTATATACAACTTGAAAGAGAGAGAGAGAGAGAGAGAGAGAGAGAGAGAGAGAGAACACCTAATTTGTTGTGGATTAAGAGATGAATACAACTGAATTTTCTGCAACTAGTTTTATTTCAATTGATAGCGAGAAATATAGGAAAACAAGATGAGAAGCTGACGATTGTGTTCTGCACCTATTATATCGCAACCAGCGTTGAGAATGCAACATAGACTTTATGACAACAGCGTTGCAACGTGTCGAAGTAAACGCGGCAGTAGCACTCATCTGTTTTCCTATATGCAGTAAGAATTTTTAACTCCATCCGCCCACTGTCCCGGTCTCTGCTTCTTGTTGTTTGCCCTTTCTTTTTCTGTTCCATATTAACCGAGGAGTATTCATACTAAATTTTTGGCAAAGTTTCGACCCTTAGACCTTGTAGAATCAGAATCTCAATGCGGTTTTTCACTTTTGTTATTCGAATGCCAAAGCCCATGGTTTAAGTGGACTTCGGCAGCTGTGTGCAAATTTTAAATTTTGATTTTCTCGTAATATTGTTTTCTTACGTCTTTCACATTTTAAATTTTCTTCATGATGCAATATTAATTGGGTTTATTTCAATTTTCAGTATATTTTGAAGTTATGTGAAGCAATCCAAAGGGCTTCCGTTGGCATCAGGATAATTTTACATTTAGGACTTTATTAATGTAATGTATGAATGTAATAAGATATATCTTTAGATGATTTTTAAAAAGTTAAATACGTTATATACATTGTTATGATTGTACCCATGAAAAGTTTAAATGTAGCACTACATCTCATATGTTATTGTAAATAAGTATATTCTAGAAATAATACGAAAAATAATTAAAGGTTAAAGTTTTCTGACATTCATTACGTAGGTAAGACATTTTGCATATCACTCGATTATGAATATTCTAAAATTACTTTGTTGGAAATTAGTTATATAGGGGAACGAAAATCTATTTTGTATTACGGTTATGCTGAGCAAATATGTGTAATATTTTCAAATAAATTAGTTGAAATTTGTAGAAGCTAGAACATTAAGTGTCGGGTACTCTTTCAGATTACACTACATAACATATGGGTAACTAGTAGGCACTGGCCTCTGTCAGGACTGTTGGAAGTAAAAAATTCTTCAAAATGCAAAGTTCATGGGAAGGAATAGAACACTATTTCCAATAATTATTGGTTATAACCTATCGTTCCCACGTTACGTAAGCTAATGTCATGAAATTTTGAATGCGGAACACGTGTTAGTAACTACATAAATTTTGCTGTAATGGTTTAAGAATTTAGTGCAATAACATTCCTGTGAGGTTATCATTGTTATTAAAATTGCACAGGAATCGAATAGAGACCGGCAAGCTGAAGCGAACCATGGTACCCTTTCCACAGAATTCCGATGGCTCGATACAGTTAACTGGGAGGACCACTAGCGTGCCTCGCATAGCTCTCAATGTGTAAAAAGGTACAAAAATGGCTCTCTGGTCCTATGAATTCTATATTGATTTATTGGAACTAGAAGCAGAATTCCATCGGATAAATGTACATTATTTATCAAAGGATAATTTGGCCGTTTAATTTCCCGCTAGATGGGGCAGACTTTATTCAGCAGGACGGACGGACGGACGGACGGATGGATGCTATTGTTGGAGAGAATGTTGCAACACAGGTTTCTCTTTCGTGTAGGGAAACAGGATCTCCCTCCCCCCATTCCCGCAGCCCTGCAGTCGGCAGATCGATCCCCCATTTTCAATATCTCTCCCCTATCGAGCATAGGCCACGCAATCCTGCTATTTACTCCACGATATTCTCGGTTCGTTTTAAGGAAAGAATTATACGACCTGCATGTTACATTGTTACCTTGGTATCTAGTACCAGAAAGTCAGAACCGAGAAGTTGGGAAAGCTTTGCTTCCTTTTAGTATCCAATATCATGACAAGAACCCCGCTCAACTCAGTTATTTGTCGTTTAATTAGTGTCGTATTTAACACACAGAGGATATGTGGGGTCTACAAAACCCATACAGATGTTCTTTTAGATTAAGGGGGTGATTAAACAGCAAAACTTCACAGAAAATCTGATGTGTTGTACTCACACGACTTTCTATACTCTTCTACTAACTATTCTTACAAACTCTTGTTCCTCTAGCCTCATGTTAATCCTAGTTGTCGATGGGTCCTTAAACACCACACACTCACTCACTCACTCACTCACTCACTCACTCACTCACTCACTCAATCACTTACTCACTCACTCAATCACTCACTCAATCACTCACTCAATCACTCACTCACTCAATCACTCACACACTCAATCACTCACACACTCACTCACTCACTAAATCACTCACTCACACACTCACTCACTCAATCACTCACTCACTCATTCACTCACTCAATCACTCACTCAATCACTCACTCACTCACTCACTCAATCACTCACTCACTCACTCAATCACTCAATCACTCACTCACTAAATCACTCACTCACTCACTCACTAAATCACTCACTCAATCACTCAATCAATCAATCAATCAATCAATCACTCACTCACTAAATCACTCACTCACACACTCACTCACTCACTCGCTCACTCACTCAATCACTCACTCACTCATTCACTCACTCAATCAGTCACTCACTCAATCACTCACTCACTTATTCACTCACTTACTCACTTACTCACTAACTCACTCACTCATTCACTCACTTACTCACTCACTCACTAAATCACTCACTCACACACTCACTCACTCAATCACTCACTCACTCAATCACTCACTCACTCATTCACTCACTCAATCAATCACTCACTCAATCACTCACTCACTCACTCACTCAATCACTCACTCACTCACTCACTCACTCAATCACTCAATCACTCACTCACTCAATCACTCACTCACTCACTCACTAAATCACTCACTCAATCAATCAATCAATCACTCACTCACTCACTAAATCACTCACTCACACACTCACTCACTCGCTCACTCACTCAATCACTCACTCACTCATTCACTCACTCAATCAGTCACTCACTCAATCACTCACTCACTTATTCACTCACTTACTCACTTACTCACTAACTCACTCACTCATTCACTCACTTACTCACTCACTCACTCACCCACCCACTCACTAACTAACTCACTCACTCACTCACTCACTCTTCATGTTAATCGAGATAAACAGTACAGAAATTATCTTATTGCTGATTTTCTTGCTGTTGCAAGAGGAATATGGGAACACAGTAGGCTTTCAGGCACAGTCAAATCTTTTAAAGCTTTGAAATGCTGTTCGTATTCCTGATGGATAGAGCGGCGCCTGGCCGGGTTTTCTCCGGGTTCTCCGGTTTCCCTCGCCATTTATTCCACCAACTGCTCCATCATCACCTTTCCAATCATCCATTTCACCTGCATTTCATATCCTCCTCTTCCTCACTCGCATGCTTGGTGCCGGGTTGAATACCCACTTCCAGGTCTTCACTCTGTCCGGTCCATAGGTTCGCCTGCTCCCCGATAGGCATCTGACCCTAGGAACAGGTTGGTAAGTCCTAGGGGGTGTAAGTCCTCCATAGGGGAGGGTAATCAGATAAAGAAGAAATTCCGTTCTCTTTGCACGGCAAGAGATAAGAAAGTCAGTAGCGACCTTCCATTTGAGAAAAGTTTAAGTATTGCAAAACTCACACAAATAGCAAGGAATACCTCCGAAATGGTTCACTCTACAAAACAAAATGCAATTGAACATAGCGTGTATTTTAAAACGGGATCTACATTTTTTTGTAAATTAAGGTTTGATCTATCTCTTACGGTTTACCGGTTATGCAAAAGTTATGAAGAGTAAACAGGCCTACATAGGACATATTCAGAAAATTCAAAATATACATTTCATTTGCCATAAAAATATCTTAACAGATGGCATTCTAATCTAAATCGTGAGATCAATATTTACGAAAACTTTTCCATGTAAAGTGTAGCTTAGTGTGGAGGAATCTTGCCCAAAATCTTCATTTCGCATTCTTGATAGATATTAAACTTAAATATCATCTTTGGTTTTTATCCAACCTTTCGTTTTTGAGTTGTGCTGTTCACAGACAAGACACACACACACACACACACACACACACACACACACACACACACACACACACACACACACACACACAGACTTTTTCTAAAACTGTTTTTTTGGATTCAAGGGGTCTCAAAACATGTATTTCCGGTGAAATCTCGACATCGAAATTCTGGGTCGAATACAATACTTCCTGTATTTACGATACGATGTAGAGAAAGTAAACATGACATTTTACTTTTTTATGAAGTCATAGAAATCGGAATGCCATGCTTACGTTGGTGTGTTTTGTTGCCCTGAACACATAGCGTTGTATCTGCCATTTTATACTCTGAGTTCTGCGCCACTTCATGTTAAAAACAATATTTCCTAGCAGAACGCCGACTAAAGTTGAATGTTAGGAAAGAAATTACTGATGGTGAGACGAAGCGTATATTATACCATGTGTTTGACACGTTTAGGGAAAATCGTTATTTTCTCATTTGGGTGGGTGAGTGGGTGAGTGTGTGTGTGTGTGTGTGTGTGTGTGTGTGTGTGTGTGTGTGTGTGTGTGTGTGTGTGTGTGTGTGTGTGTAAGTGTGCGTGTGTTAGAATAAGTGAGTGTATATGTGTGTATGAGTGTGTGAGTGAATGAGTGTGCGTGTGAGACTGGGTGTATGTGTGTGTTAGAGTAAGTGAGTGTGTATGAGTGTGTGAATGAGTGTGTGTGTGACTGAATGTGAGGGAGTGTGAGTGAGCGGATTTTAAGGGTCCGTCCACAACTAGGTCATTTGGGCCCGTTTGCTATTAAGCAGCAACGAAGAGGATTGGGGAGATGAATATATAAATAACGAATTTTTTCCAAATGTGATTGGAAAGTAAATTTATCTGTAAATATTGTCAATTTGGCCAGTTTCTGAAATTGTTACTTCACTCAGTTTTCACTGTCATTAATAGTATAGTTCCTCTTTCACTGAGACTTTGTTAATTTCGCCCAATCACTTCACTAGTGTGAGCCAGTTCCCCTGTTTACTTGTTTTACATCCACTTCAGTTTCTTCGCGTCGACATAGTCTCTTCTTACTAGCGATTCACTCGCTGGGGAGCCGAACACAAGACGTCTCCAGTCCCTTATAAGAGCACTGACTGCACGTCACAGTCATCAGAAACTCGCTCAGAGAACAGAATTTTTCGTCGCAACAGAAACGCACTCGCTTCGCGAGACATCTCAACACGCACGAGAGCGCTCATTTACATAGCAGTTGGAAGTATCCACACAGTTCTGAAACATTCGAGAAGGAGAAACATCCAGAAGATTCTAGTTATATGGCTATTGGGCTTATTGGTTAAAGCTGGGCGAGTGTGCGGCTTATCTATTTACAATTATTCCAACTGTCCGGCGCTAATCCTCGATATCTTTGGCCATAGCAGCTGCGTCACTATTAAACGAGTCATACGCGTTTAAAAAATGAGAAATTCCTTCTCTCAGAAAATGCACTGTACATTGTCTTAAGGTCATAAATATTGTGACATGGCTTCTCCATGTCATTAAGACTCTTTGATTTTCAAGGAGGTTGCCATAGAGACAGTTTGAGTTGTTGAAGATAAGAGACAGAAACTAGTATTGTGTGTCAGGTTTGGAAAGATTAAGAGACAGTTTGGGTTGTTGAAGATTAAGAGAAAGAAACTAGTATGGTGTGAGAGTTTGGAAAGATTAAGAGACAGAAACGAGTAGTATGGCTGTACTTGAAGCTTGAGAAAAAAAAAAGAGTTGTTACATTTGTTACAATATGCTATTGTGAGAGAAAGAGGAATATAGAAATCATTTGCAGCTATGTACAGAATGTTGATAAAAGCTCACTGGGAACCAAGCGCACCGAGCTTGCACTGCTCAGAAAACATTATGCTAGGAGAAAACACCTATTTTCTTTCATTTAACATATCTTGGCCAATAAATTCAGATTTATCGGTTGTAATGCGTTCGTAATACCCTAAAATGACAAAATAATATATTTATCTCGGTATATGCTTCTAAAACCAAGAAGCTCATTGTTAGATTTGCATTTCTTAATGAGAAACACAGCTTATGGCTGTAGAATTTACTTTAACTGTCTTTCCTGGAGTCCGATGCCTGACGAACCCCCTTGAGGCGGAAGATTATATTGAAACTGGCAGCTTCAGAATCTCAAAACCGGAAAGGTTAGGGACCCCACCTGCATCCGAGCCTACCGTCCCGGATCCCGTCGCCCCCTGTGTGAATTGCTTCACCCCTTCCACTCGAAGGTTCAGTAGGACAATAGGACTTCTATATGCTTTCATGCGGAAATTTTCCTTCGCAGATAACGTACTCCACTCCCACTCTACTTATTTGCACATCTTAAACCTTAATACTCGCAGTAACGCTTATTTATGGAATAGTTAAATGCACAAATGCATTTTTATACGTAGAATATGATAGTTAAAATAAAGGTAAACCTAACATTATGACCAAGACGTGCTTGAAATGCTTATTGTGGTCTTCCACCTTTATCAAGGGCAGGGGTACTGCTTCTAGTTTTACATTTTGTAAAAACTTTTATAATACAGACCACAGCTCACGACAACGTAATGTTTGGATCTTATCTTACAAGGTTTATATTTCAAACCATGATAATTATATATTACACTACTACACATTCCATCTGTGTGGGTGAGAGGGGGCGGAATTAAAATTATTTGAAGCTAATGCACCTAATGTTTCATTGCAGGCGTTTAGGCAAGTCTTTGACGTAGGTTTATTAGCAATAACATATGACTCTCAAAACCGATGATTCAACCGCCTGCGACTATTATATCTGAGGATCATTAAAGGATAGAACGTACAAAACTAAACCGCATAGTTTAAATAAACTTAAGGATAAGAGATAAATTATTACCAAGAAATAATTTCCATTTTCAAAGCAACATAATTACGAACTTCACAGGAAGATACCAAGAAATGACGGCAGGCAGTCCCAGCACCTTCTTTAATGACATGGATCACTAAATAACTTTAAAGTAAACCTATCAGAATTTATTAGGTCATTCTAATTTGCTAAACATGAGGCTCTCGTATTGCCTGGACGGCGGAGAGCGGTAGCTTATCGGCTGAGCGAAACCCCACCTCGGCTACCGTATTGCAATGTATGAATGACCCAGTAGCAACCAAAAGTTACTAACTTCATAAACTTTCATTTTATACAAATGTTATAAATAACAGAACTTATTAGAAGAATTATACCTATAACATCCTTCTATGTGGATTTTTCAAAACTAATAATAACCGAGGTATTTTGTTGTTTAGCATAAAAGCGTCATTAGACACTTCCCGTGGGCAAATAATTAAGATGCCGTATAAGTGTGACATAGTTCATAAGTGTCATAACAACATGTTAGGCTCTTTTTGCGTAAAAGGTAACACTCATAAGTAAGTTCGTATGTACCTTGAATATTTAAGCATACAATTTCCCACTTTAAGATTATTTAAAAATAATAATAATGATGATGATCAATAATAATAATAATAATAATAATAATAATAATAATAATAATAATAATAATAATAATAATAATAATAATAATAATAATAATAATAATAGTAATAATAATTTATTTATCAACAGGTTTACAATGTGAGATCACATCTTCCGGTATCCAAAGTGTTTAAGTACGTATTTTCTTCCTCCATTCTTCTCTTATTTCCCAATCCCACTCTTCTAAATTCTTCTCCTTCATACTACTCCTTACATCATCTATTCAGGTTTTCCGCGGTCTTCCCCTCTTTCCTCTCCCTGGTGGAATCCATTCCAAAACTTGTCTCGGCAATTTTGTTTCCATCATTCTACGTGTATGACCATACCATTCCAATTGTTTGTATTTTACAAAATCTAATAATGTATCATTAACATTCATTTTTTGTCTAATAGTTGTATTTCTAATTTTCTCTAATTTAGAATGCCTAGTGGATCTTCTAAAACAATCCATTTCAGTAGAAAGCAATTTTAATTTCAGGTTTGTGTTTAGGTGCCATGTTTCCGCTCCATAAGTTATAGTGCTTCTTATTATAGATTTGTAGATTTGTAATTTTGTATCCACTGCTAATGCCTTATCCCACAAAATTCCGTTCAACATAGCTATTGTTGATCTACCTTTCTGGATTCTATTTTTATGTCATTTTCCTGACTGCAGTTTGAATTTATTTTAATCCCCAAATGTTCACATTCTTCTCGTCCTTTGATACGTCCCATTCCATCTTCCAAAATCAGGTCTTTCCTTTCATCCCCACAAGAAATATATAGTGTTTTCTCCAAATTTATTTTTAAACCCCATTTAGTGTATTCTTCCATAAGTTTTCTAGTCATATATTCTGTCATCATAATCTTGAGCTATAACCAATTGATCATCAGCAAACAAAAGTGTATAAATTGTGGAGTTATTAATAGGTATTCCCATATTTTTACATTTCTTCTTCCAATTGGATAAAGCTTGCTGTATATCTATATATATATATATATATATCTTAAATAATGTTGGAGACAGGCAACACCCTTGGCGTAATCCTTTTGTTACTAGGAATTCCTCCGAAATGTTCTTTCCTATCTTGATTCTAGAAGTTGCATTTTCATATAATTTCCCAATGGCATTTAAGAGAAGCTTATTGTCTATTTTATTCTTTAATACTTCCCGTAATTTTTGTAACGGAACGGAGTCATAAGCTTTTTCTAAATCAACTAATAAAAGATGCAATGACTGCCCTTTAACATATTTCTTTTCCATTAACTGCTTTACCACAAAAATGTGATGAGTCGTTGATCTCCCAGCTCGGAAGCCTGCCTGTTCTTCATCTTCTTGTCCCTTATAATAATCTTCTAACCTAAATTTCAAAATTTTTCCATATATTTAACTGACTGTGTTAAGTACTGCAATACCCCTATAATTATTACAATCATCCTTTTTTCCTTTTTTATGGATGACGGATATAAGCCCTGTTTTCCATGATTTTGGTATCTCTTCACCATTTAGACATCTTTCCAAAAGTAGTATCAACATTTCAAACGATTTGTCCGCTCCCTGTTTAATAAGTTCAGGATAAATACCATCTGTTCCACAGGCCTTACCATTCTTAAGTTGTCCAATTACTAACTTTACTAGTTCTATGCCTAAAACTATATTAATGCCTTCTGTTTCCATTTCATAATTCACATTCAGAAATTTCTTTCTAAGTTCTTGTAATAGATTTTCAAAATGGTTCTTCCAAGTACTTATAGGAATGTCTCCTAATTTATTTCCATTTTTATTATTACATCTTAAATTTTTTAAAACAATCCAAGCTTCAGTGCTTCATTTTCCACCAATATAATGTTGAATTTTATGACATGTTTTTTGCCAAAATTTATTCTTCTCATTTGCAACTAATTTTCTTACTTTTGCTTGTGCTTTTTTGAAGTCCATCCTGTCTTCATTACTATTAGTATTCATCCATTTAATGTATATAATAATAATAATAATAATAATAATAATAATAATAATAATAATAATAATAATAATAATAATAATAATAATAATAATAATAATAATAATAATAATAATAATAATAATAATAATAATAATAATAATGATAATGATAATGATAATGATAATGATAATGATAATGATAATGATAATGATAATGATAATGATAATGATAATGATGATGATGATGATGATGATCATAATAATAATAATAATAATAATAATAATAATAATAATAATAATAATAATAATAATAATAATAATAATAATAATAATAATAATAATAATAATAATAATAATAATAATAATAATAATAATAATAATAATAATAATAATAATAATAATAATAATAATAATAATAATAATAATAATAATAATAATAATAATAATAATAATAATAATAATAATAATAATAATAATAATAATAATAATAATAATAATAATAATAATAATAATAATAATAATAATAATAATAATAATAATAATAATAATAATAATAATAATAATAATAATAATAATAATAATAATAATAATAATAATAATAATAATAATAATAATAATAATAATAATAATAATAATAATAATAATAATAATAATAATAATAATAATAATAATAATAATAATAATAATAATAATAATAATAATAATAATAATAATAATAATAATAATAATAATAATAATAATAATAATAATAATAATAATAATAATAATAATAATAATAATAATAATAATAATAAGGTAATGAACAGTTAACAATGTTACTAATCTAGAACTTAAACTGATGGGATAATATGCCTTTGAAGTATACAAGTACAGAGGTATTTTTTAGAGGTGGCGTGTGTCGTAATGTTGCGCAGTAGTTCATGGTCGAGTCCACTTGTCTATTGCAAGATAAAAGGGGTGTCTGGTTAGTATCTCTTCGACTTCCAGCCTACTAGCCAGCTGGCTGCTGGTGGAAACTTACCCCCACCATCGCTTTGCGTGATGCTCGGATATGCGCGAGTGACAAGGTCACGCGCCACCTCTAAAAAATACCTCTGTACAGGCGTAAATAATGAACTTCGCTAAAAGTATTTGATAATTCCAAACTGACCCTTTTTCCTCCTCCACATCAAAATCCATCTTTGTTGCAATTTTAGATTATTTGTAAATTAAATGCACGCAAAATAATGTTTTGAATTTCAAGACAGAATATCTTAAAAAATCGATGCATTTTAATGTATATATCATAATGAGGAATTTTTGAAAAAGATAAGAACACTTAAACTGTAATATGGTTGGTTCCTTCAACATGCCAAAAATTGGATTTCATTGTTATTTTTCACTGTTTTCTGTATTTCCTGAAACTAATGACTTTACATGAAGTAGCACTTTGGAAATTAAATTTATTTTTCAAATTTCCTTGCCAGAAAGTTATTTTCTTCATGCTCTCACAAAACATTTATTTAGTATTTTGCTCACTTTGCAACACCATTCACAAAGGTCTATCATTCATTTAAATTAAGCCAAATGAACGCAATGGTTAAAATAACTTCTGGGGATATTTGGCTCAGGCTTAAGTTAGTTTACATACAACATTTAAAAAAAGCATTTCTGCGCGATCCCGATAATTTGTATACAACATTGAGAATTCCAACACAATTCCGTGTCTGCCTATGTAAATTTAGTGACAAGTAAAATAAATGGAACACAATTTTCCATACCTCTTTAGTGTCTGCGTATTTCCAATCCACGTCTCCGACTTCAAATTCTCTTTGAAATATTGAATTCGTGTTATTGCCCATATTGCTACTCTTAAATAACTCGCTTTGAGTCACAAAATCAAGCATGAAATAACGGGCTCAAAATGCCCTAAATTACAGCATCATACTAAGCCATCTCTTAGTTAAAGATAACGATGGGTGGGTAAGTTGATTAGAATTTATTTTTATTAACAACTCATTCAAATGAATAAAAAATGCGATAGTTGTAAAATAGGGTGCATGTAATGTGGATGTGAAATGTGTAACGGGATATCGGAATATACATAAAATACTCGACTTGGTTTCGTGTTTTCAAACTATTCCTCGATTATGTAAAACCGCACTTTCCACGCCTATGCACAATCGAATGCACGGAAACGTACGGATGCTTGTGGTTTCCTATAGTGCTTTTGTTTATTTCATATGGACAGAAGCTTTATGTCTTCAGTGTTTCACACTAGCCCTGGATGAACGAATCTCTTATTGTATTGAATTCAAGTGTAACGCAAACACATTTGCCTGTGGGCAAATATGCGAAGAATACGGAAACATTTCAACTGTGGCTGGAAGGCATGTTTTGTAACGGCGGTCCATACAGCCTCTGGATGAGTCTGATTCGTGGTTCGTGACGTCTGGTTTGACCTCAAAAGTCCGTCACTCCAACATTAACCTATGAACACAGGTCGGTTTCAGTTTTAGGAGCGAACGGAATGGGTGCAGTCAGACAAAAATTGAGTGGAGTGCCAGAAAAAGGTAAGAAGTGGAACCTAGATTGGACTCGGCAGAGGAGGTTTAGTATTTCCTTACCAATATAGAAAGCGTAACCCCGTGGCAAAACAGCTCATCCGGGCTAAGGCCCACCGTCCCACCACTGCGTCTTCCATCTCTGCCCACCACAGACGTCATGAGTGGGGTGCAGTATTGGAGGTGGGACATGGTCAGTGCCCCGGTCTGTCCCGGCCGGTTATGCAGGCTTCGCGACCAGGGGCCGCTACTTTTGAATCAAGTAGCTCCTCAATTGGCCCCTCAGAGACTTGAAGAGGCTGAGTGGGCCCCGGACCAGGTCTTCCAGAGGGAGACAAATCACACGCCGATACCAGGAACTGAACCCAGGTCCCCAATTTGTTAAGCAGCAGCACTAACACCGCGCTAAGGAGACGACCTTACCAGACCTTACCAATATAAACCACTGCAAATTATCTGGGCACGATTTCGTGCACTCGGCTTTGCTGTATCCTGATTAAAGCATTTCTCTCATTGGCATAACGATGTACAATAAAAGAATATAACTGTTATGAAGTTTAGATATGCTCCGTTGGTGTGGGTAATGAAAGCTACAAGCTGGAGGAAGAGCAGAAATTGTGGCATTTACAGCAATAAACTCCATATATACGAGCTCAAAGAGATGTTATCTCAGCTCTGAGGTAGCTGATAAGATTCTTAGTGGATGTGAGGTTTACACGTCGTCAACATAAAGCTTAAAATGAAGCTTTTGACGGTTTATTAGCGTCTAACGTGTTGGGTAGGTTGATTCAACCGTTTCCAAGGAAGACAGTATTTGCTAAATATCACACTCTCATGTCAGTAAAATGGTACCGTCAGTTGCAAATCTTCAATTTTGAATTACAGTTGCAAGTTACCACTGTGGCCTGCTAAAATACTCTCTTAATAATATATTAATACATAGGCATGTAAACTATAAACGCTTTGTTGATTTATTATTAGAATAATTTACTAGAACCCGCAGCTCTGTGGTGTCATTGTGTTAAAATATGGACATTCTCTCTGCCTCTCTTCCCTATCCTTAAACTCTCTTTCATCCTCTCAGCCATTTCCATTCTTATTTTATGAACACACTTTCTCCTATTCATAGCCTTCATCCCTCCTTTTCCCTTTCCCTCTCATTCAGTGAGCTATTACATAAAGTTTTAAAACCAGGAATAAAATTGTATTGTCTGGGGTGTTTACAATACTAATTAAAATGCAACTAAAAGGTACAATAATACATAAGCCTATGCTTCTATGCTTGCAATACGATCGAAACTATAGTGTTTCTCGTGGTAAACTGTTCCCATATATGAATAATAATAGGGAAAAATTCCTTTAACCTCTTAAATAACTTCTAATAAATAAAAAGGCTTATGTTTATAAATGTTTGCTATATCAGCTCTTGTTTTTATTATAAGGACTTGGCAGGATGGTATAGATATTCCGGTTTCAAAGCGTGCAAGATCATCGTTTCTTTGATCTACCGGATTTTTTGTTCCTTTAGACTTGTAGTTGATTGCCTTTCTTGGGGTGCTACCTGAAATTATTTTCCATTAACTTCTAGACCTTTGATTCTGTCCTTTAAGAATGTATTCCTAACTGTTCACTTGCTGTGTGGTTTAGGCACTTACCTAAAGGAGTGCATCCTTTCATCCATCTTAAGAAGCTTATTTCAGTAGGCCGTATCATGTTTTCGTCGGCCACAGACATTGTCCATACATCAGATTTATTTTTGAAGCCGAAAACTAAATGCGGAACAGAAGGCCAGATATTTTAATTGTTTTACTTTGGTTTGAAATGGAACCCGCAAAAAATGAATTCAAACATCCTATAAATGATTTTTTAAGTGGTATCTAAGTTTAAGTATATACAAATTTCAAGAAGTTCGGTTAACACAGACACAATTTTTTAAATAATCTTTTTTTAAGGTACCAAATTTTCCATGGAAGTATATATAATTCATCAAAAACAGAAAATTACCGAAAAGCGTTTTACTAAA
This sequence comes from Tenodera sinensis, assembly GCA_030765045.1. Lineage (NCBI taxonomy): Eukaryota > Metazoa > Arthropoda > Insecta > Mantodea > Mantidae > Tenodera > Tenodera sinensis. The sequence goes on along the minus strand of CM060962.1, from coordinate 95,534,099 downwards.
ATTAAAATATAACAATAAATTTAATCACAATGGGTCTATTATATACTGCAAAATGAGCTACCATTAAAGGACTTTATTTAAAATGAATCATGAAGGGTCAAGGCTTGCCACCCAGCCGCTGCGTCCCCCACCTCTTCCCACTACCGGCGTCATTGGTGAGGTGCAGTACTGGAGGGTGGGACGCGGTGAGCGCCCCAAGCACTCCCGGCCAGTTATACGGCCTTCTTCACCTGGGGCCGCTACTTCTTCAAGTAGCTCCTCAATTGGTCCCCCCCCCAGGGACCTAACGAGGCTGAGTGCACACCGTGCCAGACCTCCCAGAGGGGATAAAATCCCCCTGCTGGTGCCAGGGATCGAGCCCTGGTTAACCGCACCAGAGACAAGCGCGCTACCAACTGCGCTACGGAGGCGGTCTAGCAAAATACTACCTACAATAAACTAATACAAAAAAATCTCAAGTTAAATTGCACCCTCAAAATTTAGACATAAATGAAGACCTGACCTTCAAAGCATACTTTTGCGATCTTGCTAAACCTTTCGGTACACAATTTAAGAATATGAACAGTGTTGGAAGTTTGCGAAATTTGGTCATAATACAAACAAAATGGTGTTTTTCACATTGTAATCTCACTCTAAGCAGCTAATTCTCCCAAGCCAACCGGCGTTGTATTTTTATTACGTCCCTGATAATTGATATGACATACAGGATGTTCTTATCTGCGTGAACGCGTTTCAGCGTTTACGGTAAACTGTTGTACAAGCCTCAACAATGCCTATTTCTCCCCTTAGATTGTCTTAATTCTCAGGTTTATTTTCAAAGAGTGTTAAATGGGAAGATCTAAGAAGGCAAAGTACGTGATCACGATGACCAATCGAGCGCTCGGAATATAGATAATTTTCGTGTTCTCCTGGTCTTAATAAGAGGCTCAGAATTAAACATTCAAACTCTCTATACCAATAAAACAACATATCCCAGAATTACACGGTAAAAATATCACCACGCCAATGTAAAACGATGGCCTTTAGAGGACCGCAAACAGCAAAAACAGGAATACAGGATTGAATATTAGAACAAAAAGCTGCTTTAATGATTTAGGCTGTAGTGTCTCATTCTTACCAAATGACAATGAACAAAATTAATGAATTCAACCAAATATGCGGTACTATTAAGCCGCCAAAAAGGCTTAAACCGTGAAAGGTGGTGGTAGTGGCGGTGGCGGTGGCGGTGGCGGTGGTGGTGGCGGTGGTGGTGCAGGTGGCGGTGGCGGTGGTGGTGAATGTGGCGGTGGCGGTGGTGTCAGTGGTGGAGGCGGTGGCGGTGGTGGTGGCGGTGGTGGTGGCGGTGGTGGTGAAGGTGGCGGTGGCGGTGGTGGTGAATGTGGCGGTGGCGGTGGTGTCAGTGGTGGTGAAGGTGGCGGTGGTGGTGGCGGTGGTGGTGAAGGAGGCGGTGGCGGTGGTGGTGAATGTGGCGGTGGCGGTGGTGTCAGTGGTGGTGGCGGTGGCGGTGGTGGTGGCGGTGGTGGAGGCGGTGGTGGTGAAGGTGGCGGTGGCGGTGGTGGTGAATGTGGCGGTGGCGGTGGTGTCAGTGGTGGTGGTGGCGGTGGTGGTGGCGGTGGTGAAGGTGGCGGTGGCGGTGGTGGTGAATGTGGTGGTGGCGGTGGTGTCAGTGGTGGTGGCGGTGGCAGTGGTGGTGGCGGTGGTGGCAGTGGTGGTGGCGGTGGTGGTGGCGGTGGCGGTGGCTATGGCGGTGATAGTGGTGGTGGTGGCGGTGGCGGTGTCGGTGATAGTGGTGGTGGTGGTAGTGGTGGTGGTGGCGGTGGTGGTGGTGATGGCGGTGGCGGAGATAGTGGTGGTGGTGGCGGTGGCGGTGGCGGTGTCGGTGATAGTGGTGGTGGTGGTAGTGGTGGTGGTGGCGGTGTCGGTGGTAGTGGTGGTGGTGCCGATGGCGGTGGCGGTGTTGGTGATAGTGGTGGTGGTGGTAGTGGTGGTGGTGGTGGCGACGGCGGTGTAAGTGGTGGTGGTGGCGGTGGCGGTGGCGGTGGTGGAGGCAGTGTTGGTGATAGTGGTGGTGGTGGCGGCGGTGGCGGTGGCGGTGGTAGTGGTGGTGTTGGTGATAGTGGTGGTGGTGATAGTGGTGGTGGTGGTGGTAGTGGTGGTGGTGGCGGTGGCTGTGGTAGTGGTGGTGGTGGCGGTGGCGTTGGCGGTGGCGGTGGCGGTGTTGGTGATAGTGGTGGCGGTGGTAGTGGTGGTGGTGGTGGCGGTGGCGGTGGTGGTGGTGACGGTGGCGGTGGCGGTATCAGTGATAGTGGAGGTGGTGGTGGTGTTGGTGGCTGTGGCGGTGGTGGTGTCAGTAATAGTGGAGGTGGCGGTGGCGGTGGTGGCTGTGGCGGTGGTGGCGTTGGCGGTGGTTGTGGCGTTGGTGGTGAAGGTGACGGTGGCGGAGATGGTGGCGGTGGTGGTGAAGGTGGCAGTGGCGGTTACGGTGCCGGTGGTGGTGGTGGCGGCGGCGGTGGCGGTGGTGGTGGCGGTGGCGGTGGTAGTGGCGGTGGCGGTGGCGGTATCGGTGACAGTGGTGGTGGTGGCGGTGTTGGTGATAGTGGTGGTGGTGCCGGTGATAATGGTGGTGGTGGCGGTGGCGGTGGCGGTGATAGTGGTGGTGGCGGTGGTGGTGGCGGTGGTGGTGGTGGTGAAGGTGGCGGTGGCGGTGGTGGTGAATGTGGTGGTGGCGGTGGTGTCAGTGGTGGTGGCGGTGGCAGTGGTGGTGGCGGTGGTGGCAGTGGTGGTGGCGGTGGTGGCAGTGGTGGTGGCGGTGGTGGTGGCGGTGGCGGTGGCTATGGCGGTGATAGTGGTGGTGGTGGCGGTGGCGGTGTCGGTGATAGTGGTGGTGGTGGTAGTGGTGGTGGTGGCGGTGGTGGTGGTGGCGGTGGCGGTGATAGTGGTGGTGGTGGTGACGGTGGCGGTGTCGGTGATAGTGGTGGTGGTGGTAGTGGTGGTGGTGGCGGTGTCGGTGGTAGTGGTGGTGGTGCCGATGGCGGTGGCGGTGTTGGTGATAGTGGTGGTGGTGGTAGTGGTGGTGGTGGCGACGGCGGTGGTAGTGGTGGTGGCGGTGGCGGTGGCGGTGGTGGAGGCGGTGTTGGTGATAGTGGTGGTGGTGGCGGTGGCGGTGGCGGTGGTAGTGGTGGTGTTGGTGATAGTGGTGGTGGTGGTGGTGGTAGTGGTGGTGGTGGCGGTGGCTGTGGTAGTGGTGGTGGTGGCGGTGGCGTTGGCGGTGGCGGTGGCGGTGTTGGTGATAGTGGTGGTGGTGGTAGTGGTGGTGGTGGCGGTGTCGGTGTCGGTGATAGTGGTGGTGGTGGTGGTGGCGGTGCCGTTGGCGGTGATAGTGGTGGTGGCGTTGGTGGTGGCGGTGGTGGTGGTGAAGGTGGCGGTGGCGGTGACGGTGGCGGTGGTGGCGGTGGTGGTGTCGGTGATAGCGGTGGTGGTGGCGGTGTCGGTGTCGGTGATAGTGGTGGCGGTGGTGGTGGCGGTGGTGGTGACGGTGGCGGTGGCGGTGTCAGTGATAGTGGAGGTGGTGGTGGCGGTGGCGGTGGTGGCTGTGGCGGTGGTGGCTGTGGCGGTGGTGGCGGTGGCGGTGGTGGTGGCGGTGGTGGTGAAGGTTGCGGTGGTCGTGAATGTGGCGGTGGCGGTGGTGTCAGTAGTGGTGGCGATGGTGGTGGTGGTGGCGGTGCTAGTGGCGGTGGTGGTGGCGGTGGTGGTGAAGGTGTCGGTGGCGGTGGTGGTGAATGTGGCGGTGGCGGTGGTGTCAGTAGTGGTGGCGGTGGCGGTGGTGGTGGCGGTGGTGGCAGTGGTGGTGGCAGTGGTGGTGGTGGCGGTGGCGATGGCGGTGGCGGAGTTGGTGATAGTGGTGGTTGTGGTGGTGGCGGTGGCGGTGTCGGTGATAGTAGTGGTGCTGGTGGTGGTGGTGGCGGTGTCGGTGTCGGTGATAGTGGTGGTGGTGGTGGTGGCGGTGACGGTGTCGGTGTCGGTGATAGTGGTGGTGGTGGTGTTGGTGGCGGTGGCGGTGTCGGTGGTAGTGGTGGTGGTGTTGGCGGTGGCGGTGTCGGTGATAGTAGTGGTGGTGGTGGCGGTGGCGGTGTCGGTGATAGTGGTGGCGGTGGTGGTGGTGGCGGTGACGGTGTCGGTGTCGGTGATAGTGGTGGTGGTGGTGTTGGTGGCGGTGGCGGTGTCGGTGGTAGTGGTGGTGGTGTTGGCGGTGGCGGTGTCGGTGATAGTAGTGGTGGTGGTGGCGGTGGCGGTGTCGGTGATAGTGGTGGCGGTGGTGGTGGTGGCGGTGACGGTGTCGGTGTGGTGATAGTGGTGGTGGTGGCGGTGGCGGTGTCGGTGGTAGTGGTGGTGGTGGCGGTGGCGGTGTCGGTGATAGTGGTGGTGATGGTGGCGGTGGCGGTGGTAGTGGTGGCGGTGGTGGTGGCGATGGCGGTGTCGGTGGTAGTGGTAGTGGTGGTGATGGCGGTGGCGGTGGTAGTGGTGGTGGTGGTGGTGGCGGTGGTACTGGTGGTGGTGGTGGCGGTGGCGGTGTCGGTGGTGGTGGTAGTGGTGGCGGTGGCGGTGGTAGTGGTGGTGATGGTGGTGGCGGTGGCGGTGTCGGTGATAGTGGTGGTGGTGCCGTTGTCGGTGTCGGTGATAGTAGTGGCGGTGGCGGTGACGGTGGCGGTGGCGGTGTCAGTGATAGTGGGGGTGGTGGCGGCGGTGGCGGTGGTGGCTGTGGCGGTGGTGGCGTTGGCGGTGGTTGTGGCGTTGGTGGTGAAGGTGACGGTGGCGGTGGTGGTGGCTGTGGTGGTGAAGGTGGCAGTGGCGGTTACGGTGCCGGTGGTGGTGGTGGCGGCGGCGGTGGCGGTGGTGGTGAAGGTGGAGGTGGCGGCGGCGGTGGCGGTGGTGGTGGCTGGGCGGTGTCGGTGGTAGTGGTGGTGGTGCTGGTGGTGGCGGTGGTACTGGTGGTGGTGGCGGTGGCGGTGCGGTGGTAGTGGTGGTGGTGGTGGTCGTGGTGGCGGTGGTAGTGGTGGTGGTGGTGGTTGCGGTGGCGGTGTCGGTGATAGTGGTGGTGGTGGCAGTGGCGGTGTCGGTGTCGGTGATAGTGGTGGCGGTGGCGGTGACGCTGGCGGTGGCGGTGTCAGTGATAGTGGAGGTGGTGGTGGTGGTGGCGGTATTAGCTGTGGCGATGGTGGCGTTGGCGGTGGTTGTGGCGTTGGTGGTGAAGGTGACGGTGGCGGTGGTGGTGGCGGTGGTGGTGAAGGTGGCAGTGGCGGTTACGGTGCCGGTGGTGGTGGTGGCGGCGGCGGTGGCGGTGGTGGTGGTGGTGGCGGTGGCGGGGGCGGTGGTAGTGGTGGTGGCGGTGACGGTGTCGGTGTCGGTGATAGTGGTGGTGGTGGCGGTGGCGGTGGTGGTGTCGGTGATAGTGGTGGTGGCGGTGTCGGTGATAGTGGTGGTGGTGGCGGTGATAGTGGTGTTGGTGGCGGTGGCGGTGGCGGTGTCGGTGATAGTGGTGGTGGTGGCGGTGGCGGGGGCGGTGGTAGTGGTGGTGGCGGTGACGGTGTCGGTGTCGGTGATAGTGGTGGTGGTGTTGGCGGTGACGGTGTCGGTGTCGGTGATAGTGGTGCTGGTAGTGGTGGTGGTGGCGGTGTCGGTGTCGGTGTCGGTGATAGTGGTGGTGGTGGTGGCGGTGGCGGTGGTAGTGGTGGTGGTGGTGGCGGTGGCGGTGGTAGTGGTGGTGGCGGCGGTGGCGGTGGCGGTAGAGGTGGTGGTGGTAGTGGTGGTGGTGGCGGTGGCGCTGGTGGTGGTGGCGGTGGCGGTGGTAGTGGTGGTGGTGGCGGTGGCGGTGTCGGTGGTAGTGGTGGTGGTGGTAGTGGTGGTGGTGGCGGTGTCGGTGTCGGTGTCGGTGATAGTGGTGGTGTTGGCGGTGGCGGTAGAGGTGGTGGTGGTAGTGGTGGTGGTGGCGGTGGCGGTGGTGGTGGTGGTGGCGGTGGCGGTGGCGATGGTAGTGGTGGGGGTGGCGGTGGCGGTGTCGTTGGTAGTGGTGGTGGTGGCGGTGGCTGTGGCGGTGGTAGTGGTGGTGGTGGTGGTGGCGGTGGCGGTGTCGGTGATAGTGGTGGTGGTGGCGGTGGTGGTGTCGGTGTCGGTAATAGTGGTGGCGGTGGTGGTGACGGTGGCGGTGGCGGTGTCAGTGATAGTGGCGGTGGAGGTGGCGGTGGCTGTGGCGGTGGCGGTGGTAGTGGTGGTGGTGGCGGTGGCGGTGTCGGTGGTAGTGGTGGTGGTGGCGGTGGCGGTGGCGGTGGCGGTGGTAGTGGTGGTGGTGGCGGTGGTGGCGGTGGCGGTGGTAGTGGTGGTGGTGGCGGTGGTGGCGGTGGCGGTGTCGGTGGTAGTAGTGGTGGTGGTGGTGGCGGTGGCGGTGGTAGTGGTGGTGGTGGTGGCGGTGGCGGTTGTAGTGGTGGTGGTGGCGGTGCCGGTGTCGGTGGTAGTGGTGGTGCTGGCGGTGGCGGTGGCGGTGGTAGTGGTGGTGGTGGTGGCGGTGTCGGTGATAGTGGTGGTGGTGGCGGTGATAGTGGTGGTGGTGGCGGTGTAGGTGATAGTGGTGTTGGTGGCGGTGACGGTGTCGGTGGTAGTGGTGGTGCTGGCGGTGGCGGTGGCGGTGGTAGTGGTGGTGGTGGTGGCGGTGTCGGTGATAGTGGTGGTGGTGGCGGTGATAGTGGTGGTGGTGGCGGTGTAGGTGATAGTGGTGTTGGTGGCGGTGTCGGTGATAGTGGTGGTGGTGGCGGTGATAGTGGTGGTGGTGGTGTCGGTGATAGTGGTGGTGGTGGCGGTGGTAGTGGTGTTGGTGGCGGTGTCGGTGATAGTGGTGGTGGTGGCGGTGGCGGTGGCGGTGGTAGTGGTGGTGGTGGTGGCGGTGTCGGTGATAGTGGTGGTGGTGGCGGTGATAGTGGTGTTGGTGGCGGTGTCGGTGATAGTGGTGGTGGTGGCGGTGGTAGTGGTAGTGGTGGTGGTGGCGGTGTCGGTGATAGTGGTGGTGGTGGCGGTGTCGGTGATAGTGGTGGTGGTGGCGGTGGCGGTGGCGGTGGTAGTGGTGGTGGTGGTGGTGGTGTCGGTGATAGTGGTGGTGGTGGCGGTGGTAGTGGTGTTGGTGGCGGTGTCGGTGATAGTGGTGGTGGTGGCGGTGGTAGTGGTAGTGGTGGTGGTGGCGGTGTCGGTGATAGTGGTGGTGGTGGTGGTGGTGTCGGTGATAGTGGTGGTGGTGGCGGTGGTAGTGGTAGTGGTGGCGGTGGCGGTGGCGGTGGTAGTGGTGGTGGTGGTGGTGGTGTCGGTGATAGTGGTGGTGGTGGCGGTGGTAGTGGTGTTGGTGGCGGTGTCGGTGATAGTGGTGGTGGTGGCGGTGGTAGTGGTAGTGGTGGTGGTGGCGGTGTCGGTGATAGTGGTGGTGGTGGCGGTGTCGGTGATAGTGGTGGTGGTGGCGGTGGCGGTGGCGGTGGTAGTGGTGGTGGTGGTGGTGGTGTCGGTGATAGTGGTGGTGGTGGCGGTGGTAGTGGTGTTGGTGGCGGTGTCGGTGATAGTGGTGGTGCTGGCGGTGGCGGTGGCGGTGGTAGTGGTGGTGGTGGTGGCGGTGTCGGTGATAGTGGTGGTGGTGGCGGTGATAGTGGTGGTGGTGGTGGTGTAGGTGATAGTGGTGTTGGTGGCGGTGACGGTGTCGGTGGTAGTGGTGGTGCTGGCGGTGGCGGTGGCGGTGGTAGTGGTGGTGGTGGTGGCGGTGTCGGTGATAGTGGTGGTGGTGGCGGTGATAGTGGTGGTGGTGGCGGTGTAGGTGATAGTGGTGTTGGTGGCGGTGTCGGTGATAGTGGTGGTGGTGGCGGTGATAGTGGTGGTGGTGGTGGTGGCGGTGATAGTGGTGGTGGTGGCGGTGATAGTGGTGTTGGTGGCGGTGTCGGTGATAGTGGTGGTGGTGGCGGTGGTAGTGGTGGTGGTGGTGGCGGTGTCGGTGATAGTGGTGGTGGTGGCGGTGATAGTGGTGGTGGTGGCGGTGGCGGTGGTAGTGGTGTTGGTGGCGGTGACGGTGTCGGTGTCGGTGATAATGGTGGTGGTGGCGGTGACGGTGTCGGTGTCGGTGATAGTGGTGGTGGTGGTAGTGGTGGTGGTGTCGGTGTCGGTGATAGTGGTGGTGGTGGTGGCGGTGGCGGTGGCGGTGGTAGTGGTGGTGGTGGCGGTGGCGGTGGTAGTGGTGGTGGTGGCGGTGGCGGTGGCGGTAGAGGTGGTGGTGGTAGTGGTGGTGGTGGTGGCGGTGGCGGTGGTGGTGGTAGTGGTGGTGGTGGTGGCGGTGGCGGTGGCGGTGGTAGTGGTTGTGGTGGCGGTGTCGGGTGTAGTGGTGGTGTTGGTGGCGGTGGCGGTGGTAGTGGTGGTGGTGGCGGTGGTGGCGGTGGCGTCTTCGGTGGTAGTGGTGGTGGTGGCGGTGGCCGTGGCGGTGGTAGTGGTGGTAGCGGTGGCGGTTGTAGTGGTGGTGGCGGTGGCGGTGTCGGTGGTAGTGGTGGTGGTGGTGGCGGTGGCGGTGGCGGTGGTAGTGGTGGTGGTGGCGGTGGCGGTGTCCGTTATAGTGGTGGTGGTGGCGGTAGTGGTGTCGGTGTCGGTGATAGTGGTGGCGGTGGTGGTGACGGTGGCGGTGGGGTGTCAGTGATAGTTGCGGTGGTGGTGGCGGTGGCGGTGGCGGTGTCGGTGGTAGTGGTGGTGGTGGTGGTGGTGGCGGTGGCGATTGCGGTGGTAGTGGTGGTGGTGGCGGTGGCGGTGGTAGTGGTGGTGGTGGCGGTGGCGGTGTCGGTGGTAGTGGTGGTGGTGGTGGCGGTGTCGGTGATAGTGGTGGTGGTGGTGGCGGTGGCGGTGTCGGTGTCGGTGATAGTGGTGGTGGTGGCGGTGACGGTGGCGGTGGCGGTGGCGGTGTCAGTGATAGTGGAGGTGGTGGTGGCGGTGGCGGTGGTGGCTATATCGGTGGTGGCGTTGGCGGTGGTTGTGACGTTGGTGGTGAAGGTGACGGTGGCGGTGGTGGTGGCGGTGGTGGTGAAGGTGGCAGTGGCGGTTACGGTGCCGGTGGTGGTGGTGGCGGCGGTGGCGGTGGTGGTGGCGGTGGCGGTGGTAGTGGCGGTGGCGGTGGCGGTGTCGGTGATAGTGGTGGTGGTGGCGGTGTCGGTGATAGTGGTGGTGGTGGTGGCGGTGATAGTGGTGGTGGTGGCTGTGGCGGTGATAGTGGTGGTGGTGGTGGTGGTGGCGGTGGCGGTGGTGAAGGTGGCGGTGGCGGTGGCGGTGATAGTGGTGGTGGCGGTGGTGGTGGCGGTGGCGGTGTCGGTGGTAGTGGTGGTGGTGGTGGTGGTGGCGGTGGCGGTGGCGGTGGTAGTGGTGGTGGTGGTGGCGGTGGCGGTGGTACTGGTGGTGGTGGCGGTGTCGGTGGTAGTGGTGGTGGTGGTGGCGGAGGCGGTGGTGGTGGTGGTGGTGTTGGCGGTGGCGGTGTCGGTGATAGTGGTGGTGGTGGTGGCGGTGGCGGTGTCGCTGTCGGTGATAGTGGTGGCGGTGGCGGTGACGGTGGCGGTGGCGGTGTCAGTGATAGTGGAGGTGGTGGTGGCGGTGGTGGCGTTGGCGGTGGTTGTGGCGTTGGTGGTGAAGGTGACGGTGGCGGTGGTGGTGGCGGTGTTGGTGAAGGTGGCAGTGGCGGTTACGGTGCCGGTTATGGTGGTGGCGTCGGCGGTGGCGGTGCTGGTGGCGGTGGTGGTGGCGGTGGCGGTGGCGGTGTTAGCTGTGGCGGTGGTGGCGTTGGCGGTGGTTGTGGCGTTGGTGGTGAAGGTGACGGTGGCGGTGGTGGTGGCGGTGGTGGTGAAGGTGGCAGTGGCGGTTACGGTGCCGGTGGTAGTGGCGGCGGCGGTGGCGGTGGTGGTGGCGGTGGCGGTGGTAGTGGTGGTGGCGGTGGCGGTGTCGGTGATAGTGGTGGTGGTGGTGGCGGTGATAGCGGTGGTGGTGGTGGCGGTGTCGGTGATAGTTGTGGGGGCGGTTGTGGTGGTGGTGGCGGTGGCGGTGTCGGTGATAGTGGTGGTGGCGGTGGTGGTGGCGGTGGTGCTGGTGGTGGTGCTGGTGGTGGTGGCGGTGGCGGTGGCGGTGATAGTGGTGGTGGCGGTGGTGGTGGCGGTGGTGGTGGCGGTGGTGGTGGTGGCGGTGGCGTGGACGGTGTCGGTGATAGTGGTGGTGGTGGTGGCGGTGGTGGTGTCGGTGATGGTGGTGGCGGTGGTGGTGGTGGCGGTGGTGGGAGCGGCGTTGGCGGATGTGGTGGTGGCGGCGTTGGCGGATGTGGTGGTGGCGGCGGTGGTGGCGGTGACGGTGGCGGTGACGGTGGCAGTGGCGTTGGCGGTGGAGGCGGCGAAGGAGGCGGCGGCGGTGGCGTGGCGGTGGCGGTGGCGTTGGCGGTGGTGGTGGTGGTGGCAGTGGTGGTGGTGGTGTTGGCGGTGGTGGTGGCGGTGGCGGTGGTGGTGGCGGTGGCGGTGGTGGTAGTGGTGGTGGTGGTGGCGATGGCGGTGGCGGTAGAGGTGGTGGTGTTAATGGTGGTGGTGCTGGTGGTGGTGCTGGTGGTAGTGGTGGTGGTGGTGGCAGTGGTGGTGGTGGTGTTGGCGGTGGTGGTGGCGGTGGCGGTGGTGGTAGTGGTGGTGGTGGTGGCGATGGCGGTGGCGGTAGAGGTGGTGGTGGTTATGGTGGTGGTGCTGGTGGTGGTGCTGGTGGTAGTGGTGGTGGTGGCAGTGGTGGTGGTGGTGTTGGCGGTGGTGGTGGCGGTGGCGGTGGTGGTAGTGGTGGTGGTGGCGATGGCGGTGGCGGTGGCGGTAGAGGTGGTGGTGGTTATGGTGGTGGTGCTGGTGGTGGTGCTGGTGGTAGTGGTGGTGGCGGTGGTGACGACGATGATGACAATGAGGATACTTATTCTGTCACTGGGACAAAATTATGTGAGGTGCACCATCCTGCTGAAAGCACGATAATGATTAGCGAGCAGATGAAGGGGTATATCTAGGAAATGCTTCACTTTTATTATTTCCGCAGAAACGCAAGATAATGACTTACTGAAAGCCAGGGCTCCATGAACACATGTACAGTGGTAATACTTTCTAGGTACCTACGTCATCCTATACATTAGCATCCTCAAACCAAGGGTGATTTTCAGTGGCTCAATAGAGAAGGATGTCTATTGACGTGATAGTTTATAGCAAAATAACTCATCATACCACACAACTTGCGTAACTGTATTTTCTTGGAGGAAATTCCTAATCACTTCGTGATAAATGTAACCCGGTGCTGTACATCCTTACCACTAATTTCTTGATGATAATGAAGTAGATATGTTTGGCATTTAAGAATTGTTTGAGCAGAAGTTCTGCCTAACCACAGCTACAAAACACTGACTTGCTTTTGACCTATGAACACACGAAAGCATTGCTAAGGTATCCTAATTCCGCTTTGGTAGTTGAAAAAGATAATATTGTGCACAGAATGTTTATTTACCCTGTATAGGATTTTTGTGAAAGTAATCAATAACAGATCGAACCGTATCTCCACTGTGGGTAATGGATCTCTATCTCACCGGGTGCTGTGTTTAATTTTTGATCACTGAATCTATAAGGGAGCGATCTAGTCAACCCTTTTAAACAGTGACGTCATCCTATACTTAGAAGTGCATGAATCATGTCCCAAAATTTACCGCTTATGAGCGGTTTAACGTAGTGCAAGAATATGTTCAATGCTTTTTGGATCTGAACCCATACAGTTTCTAACACGTTCATTGTAAACATTGAGGTTTTTATACTTTTAACTGCTTAAGACATCGCCTGCATACCGTTCTTGGTGATATGCCATATGCCCGCTTCTGTAGCGTGTTGGTAGCATATCTGCTTCACGTCAAAGAGGTCGCGAGTTCGAATCTCGCTTAGGGTGAGTTATCCGGATAAGGTTTTTTTTTTTCGAGGTTTTCCCTCATCCTGAGTAGACGAATGTCGGGTAACTTAAAGCTCTATGGATCATTTGAGCATAATTTCACCCATTTCATTCATTTACCATCCGATATGACACTGCGTTGGAGAACGTTAATGACAAAAAAAAAAAAAAAAAAAAAAAAAAAAAAGTCGTTAGAGCAACTCCTTGTGAATTACCGTCCATTTTAGGGCCTTTTGGAGGTAATCAGGGAAGGAAATATGATGTCACTACCAATAATGTCAAAGCAAAGCCACATTCCTTCCCCTGCAACTACAGCATACTTCATTGGTTGCGTTCAATGTACAACAAAGAGGCATACTATGAATAACCTGAAATGGTAGCAAACAATACGCAGAAGTATGTAGCACCTTAACTTGGCATTGCCCGTGCTACTGCCGCCAATATGCAATGTTGAGGTGCTTGACAGGTGACTGTCAAATTCCTAGTGTCTGAATTGTCCACTTCCTCCACTACCTGATCTCGATTCTGTTGTATAATTCTCGAGTCAGGAAGTGAAGAGAGAATTTATCTAGGACAGTTGACTATCGCGAGCTGCATTTATTAAGACTATATCACGAATTAAAAGATGATACAGACTATGAAATATTATTACATGCCGCATTGTAATTGCTAAACTCTTAAGGAAAAATGCGTTCATTGGCACGGCCTACAAATTAAATACCATTGACGTAGTCTGCCGCTTGTCCACGCAGTTTGTATTAAACATATTTCCTGTTGTATTGTGTGTCCTGAGAATTCCCTCTTCGAATTATTTAATCTGTTTCACCGAAGCGATAGTCAGTCATTTTTTAGAGTTAAACCTAGCAGCTCTGTTGCGCAAAAACTACGTTAGTTGTTGCATATCTATAGGACAGTGCGGCTATATACTCGAACCTGATTATGTCATATGAAAGCAGAGGAGGTGATAATTAAAATTCAGAGGATTTCCACCTGCGGTGTCGCATGTACTAAAAGTGGGCTTGAAATAATACCAACAAATGGTTGAAATTTGAAATTGTTATGCATATGATTGGTTGATGTCAATCAAGTCACGTATGTGTGGAATAATCACTGACAGTGGAAAGTGGTGTATGACATAGTTTCGAGCGCAAATCATTAGACAATTTCCGTTACCAGCACTGCACATATTCTTTATATACCTATCCGATTAGAGCACCTTCCAACATGACGCCCTCGCCTCCCCCTGCGCACGTCGGTAGACCTTTGAGGCTTGCTTGTACAAGCTTTGTAGTGCTAAAGCATGTCTCACAATTGCCAAGTCTTGGCATTAGTGATTCTAAAATTGTGGGGCGCGATTCTCGGATGGTACGCATGAAAGTGCATACTTACTTAAGACTAAATATTTGTTTTTGTTGTAAAAGATAGTAGAAGCCACAGATTCGCTTGTGTTAACTAACGAAAATCAATTCCATTTCCCTTCTTCACTTCAGCTCTCTCTACATTTATATTACGTATTACCGGCGATCGATTATCCACGCCTGGTTGTTGCCCTTAAAGAATCAATGACTTACAGCTCATGGTTACCTGCTGTATTATTTAAAACGTAACTAAGCATTAACAAGTGAAGGTCCAGGTAATCTTTAAATGACAAAAATCAACTCAAAACATTGTATTCAATCTCTACAATGGGAAATATGTATATAAAATATTAAACAATTGGGGGATTTAATATAGTTCATGCACATTCATGCAGTAAAACAGGCAAAACACACAGGTATGCCACGTCACCCTAACTGAATGCAGGACATTCAACTTACACCATGATACTGCTAATAAATTAATACATATTTTTTATTTATCAATGGGATTTTTGTTTGTGAAAAATGGCCAGGTTGTTGAAGTTCATTTACATCATTAGAGTCAGATGATGGAAAAAGAATGACTTATGGACCACAAACTCACCGGTTTCCAAACGTACAGCGTACATCAAACACGAAACTGGATTTACTGCTTAAAAAGTTTAAGGAAATACCATTCAGCTACGTTGCTTATCACCTTATTAATGAGGGTCACCTTTTATTTCCAATGTGCATTGCTCAGTGGCACGGGGGTGGCTCTGGTCAGAAGTATGGGGAGAGGCCATCATACTTTGAAGAAAAAAAAAAAAAAAAGAAGACAAAGGAAAGAAAAACTGTACTGAACTCTAGAAGGTTGAAAAGCGAAGATTCCAAGCTAAAATAATGTTTTAATTTTCTGAAGCTTATAAACTTTTAAATTTCTAAATATATTAATTTACTATACTACATAAGTTCAAGAGAATTTTTTCAATAGTTTTTAACAAACTACTTTAGCTGTCTGGTGATTTTAAGGGTTTTTACTTGAACTGTTTATTAACAAAAGTGATTGTTACTTTTAGGAAGTATTTATTAAGCTAAAGTTGATGTCCTAGTACCGTGATATCCAAAATTGTCTCTTTGTAGACGCTTACGTAATGAGCGGCTATTCCCCACTCCCCTTCTCCAGTAAGACAGACAGTCAATATCCTGTGACATGCACAAACAGGCGATTCCATGGCAGTTTCTAAGTCATACCTTGAATTTTCGGGGAATGTCCCCAGAAGACCTCTTCGTTTTGTATGATTTTTGCATAAATAGTAAACAGTAAGGGACAGACAAAATCTTACTACACAAAAAACGTGGATCTGTTTAGAACACACAATTTATGTTAAATACCTGCTTCTTTTTCTTTTGAGTGAACAATTTCCGAGATATTCTTTCTTATTTGTTTGAATTTGCCGATACTTATACTTTTTCCAGACAGAAATAGGTTATTCGTTTTTTCATTCCTCGGCCTTGCAAAGAGAACAGAATTTGAAAGGCATCACATAACAACCAGTTCTTAAAACATTTCACATCGCTTAAAGCCTACTGTATTCCTATATTCCCCTTGCACCTACAAGGAAGTTAGGAATAAGATAATTTCTAAAAAAGCTTATATCGATTAAAATGTGGTATATAGATAAATAATCATTCGCAGGAATAGTTTGTATAAGAGTGAGTATAGGTCTACGTATATTTGTGAACAGAGTTTCTCCAAATTGAACTGCACTAAAAGTCTGTATCGCAATGGTTTACCCGCGATCGCTTGGTGTATCTTCTAAGGCTATGCACTTCGGCTTTGTCGCCAAATACTGATAGACTTCTTAAATCTAAGTAGTACCAAACAAGTCACTAATGAAAAGATGTCTATCGCATAAGATTTGTAAGTGCTTTCGTAAATCAAACGCAACATACATATCACCAAACCGCCACTGCAACACAATGCATGGCTGGGGGTTAAGGAGTGGCAAAGTCCACCTATAGTGGAAGGGGTTAAATCCAACCTCCACTCTTTCACAAACGTTGGACATCGCTCATCGGTCATTAATTTGTTGTGTTCCTTGACTTGTGAATTATTAAATATGCAATTTAAAGTAGCGGACGAAGTTTATATGGGAACATTTTCAAGTCCATATTCGTTTATATAAGGCTAAAGCTTTTTTACCCACGAGAGTAATTTATAAAATAGCTTTGTTTTATTCCCCCAAAACAAGCATCGAGACGCTTTTATATATCTACTAGACTATAGATGTGCATATAAATTACGGTCATAGGTGATTGTCTCTTTCGCAGGATTCAGGAAGTGATCTTGGCTGATTTTCTAGCTCATAGCGTGAATACGAAAGCAGCTTCCCATCGAATTAACATGTAAAATTTCAGACAGACTATTAAAGGTATTTCACGCGGAGTGAAACTGTTCCAAGATAATGCAAAGTTCCACGTCAAAGAAATTAACTCTCCCATGCTGCACATGTGGCACTGCCAGCGTGATCTTCATCCACCATGCGGGTCCGTTCCTGGCGCTTTCTGCAGTTACGTTTATGTGAAATATAAGAGCAGGCGACAAATGGAAAACCTCACCGTACTCTAACCAATATCTATGTGCCCTTTGTTATTATCGGAACAAATAAAATAATGAAGCAGCAACAGCACAGTGTTCGTTATTTGAAAGTGTATATCCTATCCGCCTGTAACTTGCTTATCGCCGGTAAGGGCTAAATACGAACTTATTTCACTGTGGAAAGAAAAAAACAAGGATTGGCATTACTGATACATTTGGAGAGTGAATGTATACGCAAGTGATCGTCCACCAGTATCACAGTTTAACGGGAAGATGGTTACAGCTCGAGGTAACACTGATGACAGCTATCAACTGAAGCCCTAGACTGTGTTCGCAATTTAGCTGGGAGGAGTAGGTAAAGGCAGTACTCTGCATTGCCGGCGGCTCATTGCGATCGGTGAGCCATGGAGGTCGGCGTAGTTAGTGCAGGCGTGAATCACTTGGGCGCTCTTGCATTGGACGTCAAATAGCCATGCTACTTTTGACACAAGTTCGGCAACTATCGTGTCACGAAACGCTATAGCCGCGAACAGGGCCGTGAGTTAAGTTATAATCGCTTTCGCCGCATTTTATTTACTAGCATTTAGCAAACATTTGTGAAAAGTTCTAAATATCGTCCATTTCTGGAGAATTATTTATTATTTTGTAACGATTTCCAGCAAACATCATTTATGCTGACAAAGCTTCCTCACTCTTCTATATATGAAATGTTATCTCCGTACTTCCGCCATTTAGGGAAATGTTACATGCTTGAGCATAGACGTGCAGAGGCATAGCGTAAACCACTATAAAGAAAAATAATTACAGTTCTGTGGAACTGCAATTTCGTTGCCAGGATACTACATGCGTGAATTATCAAAATTGTTTCTGAGTTTATGAACTAAATGGATGTTTATACATTCTGGTAAAACGAAGGAAAATAGCAAAAAGCCCTACGAAAGCTGCATTGTTATAAAACACACATTATAATTTTGATTTTTCTGGGGAAGTTCAGAATCGGGAGATGTTCTATATGTATTCAACTTAAAGAACTTGTTTTATGGGTTGACGGCAAATTCCTTATACAAAATATTGAGAAAGGTCACATATGAATTATCAACTCATTTTTGCCTATCGCAATGATCCGATTGAACCCAAATTTAACTTGGACTTCACCATAAAATGTGTTGCTTTTAAAATGTGTAAACTAACCTGTGAACACACAAACTGTATCTAAGTTAGGCTAATTTTAAGAATTGTTAGTGGAAGTCTAGTGAAATCCAATGTGTGCAAGAATTAATATTCATAATGATGTCTACCCACGTGGGATAGCTCATCACGGGGGTCTTGTAGAGGATCTCCCCCTCTTGCAGGAGGCCTTCGCCCTTTACCGGACAATATAGGCTTTATTCATTCATTCACGTGTTCCCGTACAAGGGGAAAACTTTGCTGCGTACACTGCCAAGGAAAACCCCAAATCTAGCATGATTATTTCCTTTCATTTTTCTGTACCTGGAATACATTTGGTCTGGCTGGCATCAGAGTTTCTTTCCCTGGTTTCAACATATCCGTTAAATGCATAATGCACGTTAATGGCAGAAAACGTTTCACAAATTGTCTCCCTTCTTATTGCTTTGTATACCGATAATAACACGCTGACATAAAATTACACGGTGCCATGTTATATCAACCTTGCTTGCTCATAGCTGTCAGTAGTAGCAGCAGAGTCAACATTTTAACAAGCACCTCGTTTGCCAAAATGGGATAGATAATTGAAAACTAATTGCGCTCTAGTAAAGCATGACGAGCAGTGAAAACACATTTCTGTAAACACACTCGCAGAAAGTAGCAAATGACAGAAATGGCCCATTCACTTCTCAATACGTTTCAAACAGATAGTAATTATTCATGCGTTATTGTGATATATTATACTATTACGTATATATTAGGAATATAGGGTATGCATATTTGGAAACAACATAGGTACACAGATAATGAGTTTTACTGTAGTCACGATGCAAAGTTAGTCTAATTTCGTTTTTCTTCTTCTTCTTCATCTTCATCTTCTTCTTCTTCTTCTTCTTCTTCTTCTTCTTCTTCTTCTTCTTCTTCTTCTTACCATTATTATTATTATTATTATTATTATTATTATTATTATTATTATTATTATTATTATTATTATTATTATTATTATTATTATTATTATTATTATTATTATTATTATTATTATTATTATTATTATTATTATTATTATTATTATTATTATTATTATTATTATTATTATTATTATTATTATTATTATTATTATTATTATTATTATTATTATTATTATTATTATTATTATTATTATTATTATTATTATTATTATTATTATTATTATTATTATTATTATTATTATTATTATTATTATTATTATTATTATTATTATTATTATTATTATTATTATTATTATTATTATTATTAATAATTATTATTAATTATTATTATTATTATTATTATTATTATTATTATTATTATTATTATTATTATTATTATTATTATTATTATTATTATTATTATTATTATTATTATTATTATTATTATTATTATTATTATTATTATTATTATTATTATTATTATTATTATTATTATTATTATTATTATTATTATTATTATTATTATTATTATTATTATTATTATTATTATTATTATTATTATTATTATTATTATTATTATTATTATTATTATTATTATTATTATTATTATTATTATTATTATTATTATTATTATTATTATTATTATTATTATTATTATTATTATTATTATTATTATTATTATTATTATTATTATTATTATTATTATTATTATTATTATTATTATTATTATTATTATTATTATTATTATTATTATTATTATTATTATTATTATTATTATTATTATTATTATTATTATTATTATTATTATTATTATTATTATTATTATTATTATTATTATTATTATTATTATTATTATTATTATTATTATCATCATCATTATCATCATCATCATCGGGCCCTAATGACCAAGTTGTCGATGGGCCCTTAAACCCAACACACTCATCATCATCATCATCATCATGATGATGATGATGATGCTGCTTATTATTATTATTATTATTATTATTATTATTATTATTATTATTATTATTATTATTATTATTATTATTATTATTATTATTATTATTATTATTATTATTATTATTATTATTATTATTATTATTATTATTATTATTATTATTATTATTATTATTATTATTATTATTATTATTATTATTATTATTATTATTATTATTATTATTATTATTATTATTATTATTATTATTATTATTATTATTATTATTATTATTATTATTATTATTATTATTATTATTATTATTATTATTATTATTATTATTATTATTATTATCATCATCATCATTATCATCATCATCGGGCCCTAATGACCAAGTTGTCGATGGGCCCTTAAACCCAACACACTCATCATCATCATCATCATCATCATGATGATGATGATGATGCTTATTATTATTATTATTATTATTATTATTATTATTATTATTATTATTATTATTATTATTATTATTATTATTATTATTATTATTATTATTATTATTATTATTATTATTATTATTATTATTATTATTATTATTATTATTATTATTATTATTATTATTATTATTATTATTATTATTATTATTATTATTATTATTATTATTATTATTATTATTATTATTATTATTATTATTATTATTATTATTATTATTATTATTATTATTATTATTATTATTATTATTATTATTATTATGATTATTATGATTATTATGATTATTATGTTTATGATTATTATTATGATTATTATTATTATTATTATTATTATTATTATTATTATTATTATTATTATTATTATTATTACTATTATTATTATTATTATTATTATTATTATTATTATTATTATTATTATTATTATTATTATTATTATTTTTATTATTATTATTATTATTATTATTATTATTATTATTATTATTATTATTATTATTATTATTATTATTATTATTATTATTATTATTATTATTATTATTATTATTATTATTATTATTATTATTATTATTATTATTATTATTATTATTATTATTATTATTATTATTATTATTATTATTATTATTATTATTATTATATTCTAATAAATATATGTATTACACCTATATTGGAATATACATTACTATATAACATTATTATATAACTCGTAAAACCACCCTGCACAACAGCCCTTTCCAAACCAAAGACCTACTGCAAGCCACTGTGTCCCCCACACCCTCTGTCCACTGCAGGCATTGTGTGTGGGGTGCAGTACTTGAGGATGGGACATGATCAGCGCCCCGGCCCTTCCCGGCCGGTATATGAGGTATTTACAGCCAGGGGCTGCTACTTCTCAGTGAAGAAGCTCCTCAATGGGCACCTGAGGGCACCTAATGAGGCTGAGTGCAACCCGGACCAGGTCTCCCAATGGGAGAAAATCCCCACACCGTACCGGCGACGGGCCCTTAAACCCTAACTACCCACCCACACCGTACCGGGAAGCGAACCCAGGTCTCCCGCTTGGTAAGCAGCAGGTCATCAACGCCCTAAGGAAACACCATATTATTATATATTGACTATTATTATAACTGAACTCTAACCTTTTGAATACTTTGCCTCGATACTCCCAATTCTTTGTCCTAGCTTACCAGCTTCTTTATGTCAGTAGTTCGTTTGCATCTCTGTGTACCCCGCCTTTCCGCATATTTTCCGGTCTTCCTCGGTTTCTTCTATTCACGGATGTATATTTCAATGCCATTCTTGTTGTTACCTATTCCTCCATCCTACGCAGAGTACTTTTAAACCCAACGAAGGTGGAGAATCTAAAATTATTCTATTCTTAAAACTATACATTAGACAAGTCGCATATGTTTTATAGATGAGAATTTTAAATATCAGTTATTAAATAATCCATTATGTAGGGTGATCTGTTTGGGTATGGGTAAAATGAAAACAATTCACTACTGAACTTGTTGTTTTGATACTTGCCTTGTACAACATTAAAGGATAGAACATTTTTAAGAGAGCTACATGTGCTCTGTTGCGCAATCTGTACAACTCGTAACGTTCATGCAATTCAGCTCATGTCCGTACTAACTTCAGAGTGACGATTTCTTGGAATACTTAAGTAAGTTTTATAATTTCGGATCATTGATGTTGCTGGGATTATGTGGATAGGCAGTATGTTTAACGAAAGCCCACCTTGACGAATCAGTCAGGAGAGGTTAGATCCGTGGAGTTCAGGAGCAAATGAAGTGCTACGTTACACCCGTAACACATAAAATTGAGGATATTATTTAGAAAATGCTGGCCGTTGAGGCGACGTGGCTCTTGAATGAAATTAAATGATTATGCGATTCTCCTCAACAGAAACGACATATCCAAATAATTTTCATTGAGTACAGTCTTTTATGGAAAGAAGAATGGCCCATATACTTAATTGCAACTCACACCACACCATACTTTACCTTCAATGATCTTTCAAGTCTTAGGAGACATGTATATTCTCCCATCAAATAATGCAGTTGTGTGGGTTTACTTTCCCGCTGACGTGAAAATTCTTTTCGTGTGTAAATAGAGGTTTATTTAAGAAACCGTCATCAACTTCAATCCACTGCCATCGTGATTGCAAAATGGAATATGACTATATGACAACTTGTGGAGGGGTACTTAAAACCTCGACCGAACGGCGATCTTTGGTGCCTATGGCCCTGACGGGGCACCCACCGGGAGAATGAATGAGGCGAATGGATCCGAAAGGTGGCCGAAACGTCACGACAGAGCGATATCAGGGTCTGTACATTTTCCCAGTTAGAATCACCCCAGCAGAGCCTGACTCAGGTCAGTTCATCTCCCACCCCTCGAATTCGTACTCCCAAAGGGTCACGGGACTCGGAAACCGGCTCTCCTACCCCCACGGGCTTGTCTCATCCCATGAGAAGCCCGAAAACCAGTAGGCTCACTTTCCAATCTGAGGGACGAGATTTCCGAAGCGTATCCTTTTCCCCTACCGTGCTGCTGCAGCGACGCTCGCCGACACCTCCAACCCTGAAGTAAACCTAACAGGATGAAGCGTGAAATGAAATGATTAATGTAGCGAAATAGTGGGACAGGAAATTTGGAGGATATGGAAATCTTTCCCAGCATTCACCGGGCGACCCGGGAAACCTACGAAAAAACTAATGGCTCAGAAAGGCCGGCCGCGGGGATGAACCTGCGACCTCCCAAATGCTAGCAACAGACGCTACCACATGAGCCATCCCGCTCGGTATACAAAATGGAAACGAGCGTCAGCATTTTCCTCGCGTAAGCTTTGCGGACTTTCTAAGTGATCTGGATACAGATACAAATACTGTCGAACAATACGCTGACAGGGTTTATATGGTACATTCATCTCTGCTGACAGTCGTCCTGTCGGTCCGGATGACTAATTTGGTTCAAATCCGGCCCAGACCGAAAATTTTTAAGCATGCTTAAAAGCAACAGCTCCATATCAGTAGATTTGCTGGCACGTAGAAGAACTCCTCTGGAACAAAATTCTAGCACAACGGCGGCGGTGATATGACCTGGCAATTGATGGCGTCGCTAACAAACAAAATATTTGTTTTATTTTGACCGTCGTATTAAACTATTTTTAGGACTCTTTGTCAGGGCTTCAGAGATAGTTACTTCTTGTATTGGGTTTCAACTGCGGCCTCCTGCATGTTTTAAGGATACCCATCTGTGAAAAAAGGCTAAAAATTTCAAAAATTGCCAAAAATGTATTTTTGTTTTATCAAATATTATAAATCGTCTGCTTTATTTTGATATGCTTTTTACAGCCTTACGGCCTTTTTAACTATGTCACGTGGCCATCTAACTAATTGCCTGTAAGTGGTCGTGTCCATTTAAATCCATACAGTTCCATTATCCTTGCTAAGACTTCAAACTTAGTCTTTCCACGTTTTTATTTTTAGCACTGTTTGCTCTTTAAAATGCTCCACACGATGCAATTTTTAGTACTTATGCATGAAATTTGGTATACCTGCTTAGAAATAACATTAAAAAGAAATGATGAGATAATTTTTTCATAACGTGAATAACTGCTGAGTAATTAAATATTAAAGTTTACATTTCAAAATTTAAATGAAAAAAATAATGAATTTAAACTTTAAAATTTATTTTTATCCAAAGTAATAAGAAGATTAAGAAATTATCTCATCAATTTGCTAACATTCTATTACAGGACATAACTGAAAATTATCAAGTTTTTCAAATCAAAATTGCATCATGGGGAACCATTTATACAAATATTTTTAAAAAAATATAATAAAATATTAAGATGTTTGCAACTAATCTGCCTAAACGTATGAAATTTAGCACATTTACTCCTCACTATACAGTGATTGTTGTGTTAAAATTTCAAATCAATCCAATGAAAAGTGTAGATTTTCAAAATTTCACAGATGGGTATCCTTAACGCAGAACCTGTTTCTATAAATATTCAATACGGCAGCAGTATGGCACCGTATTTTCATACATTATGCACAGTACTCAGATAAAAATAAAATTCTCTTTGAACTTGTTCATTGCTCTCAAAGGCAGGGTACCTAAGAATAGTTGTTGATTTCCAGTAGCCACAATACTCATCTACGATTTGCTATGTGTGCATTCTTGATTTTCATTATTATCATACAAGGAAACTCCTATCTTTGAAGCAAAATATTGCGAGCAAGAAATGTCTGCATTGTATGGACTTATATGATGTTTAATGTTACCTAAACGGATCACACTGTAGATTAAGTGTTCCCTCCACAACAAACCTTTTGTGTATTCCTGACTTTCTAAAGAGCTTTAAAATGTTTGTACCAGTCGAACCTGTTATTTCCTTCCCATTACTGTATGGAGGACCTTATTCAAACCCTCCTGTAATCTCTGAAATTGGTTTTCTTTCTAAAGTTCTGATTTTGAAATCTCGAAATGCTACTTTTTACATAGCCTTTCAAGGAAACCTTTCTTAATAAAAATATTTGCTATCGGCTTTCTGTACTAATATAGCACAGTAATGTTTGTAGCAAGTAAGTATAAAAAATTAAAACAATCAAATAAGTGAACATAACACTGAAATTAACATGGATTATTATCGGTATAGTATAAATAAAGGTATTTCTTAAAAGGATGTACAATTTCTTGGAATTAAACTTTCTAATAAATTGCTGATAGTGATGAAATCACTGGTTAGTATTTGAAAGGAAGTTAAAACCACTTGATATCCAAATGGATTTGTGGTTTGAATTGATTTTAGATTAATAACTATTCTTGTAAGTATAATTTGTAAATTATATTAGTGTGTATAAATTATAACATGTCCAAAATCAGATGGATTGATAAAGTGTGATGATGATGATGATGATGATGATGATGATGATGATGACGACGATGATGATGATGATGATGATTGTAGCACTTTTTACTTTATACTAAACTACCATGATAGTCCTTATGGATATCATTGCTCTTTTAATATTGAATTGAATTTATTCTCAACTAAATACACTAATAACTATAATTACATAATGTACAGCCTCTCATACAAGTTATTATTCCCCAAATAAAATAAATAAGAATGTTACTTATTCACTCTAAAGGTTGCCTTTATAAAGTTGCCTGCCTACCCATATTTAGTCCCACACAACCTCAAAAATGTTACAGAAGTATCTGCTGTATCAGTTTTATCAATTTGAGCTTGACATTACTTGTAACGACTTTGCAAGCCTTTATTATTCTCTGGTGTGTCAATTCCTATTATGTTTCAGGACTCTGTACGGACTTTTCTTTCAACAGATATTCTTGAGGCGTATGGTGTGACTTGGAGGTGAATGATCAATATTCATAACTAATAAGGAAATATCAACAATTTTAAAATGTTATTCGGCAACAGCAATGCTTTATTTATGTTTGAATTTAGCAAAAGAGAGGAAAAATTGTTCGTGAGACAGGAAATGCTAACACTGGCGTATCGAATGACAGACTAATCGTCCGCGGCCTGAATTTGATGGAAGCAATACCAGTAAAGGTTAGGGTAGGCCATGAGGTCCACATTTCCATGCACTTTCCTTGTTATAAAATCAATTCTCATTCATATTTTGGGGCCAGATGCTGCTCAGGACGTCCTAGGGGTGAAATTGTCCAGTTATTTAAGTTTACTAAGGCCAGCGGACTAATCAAGTCGACCGATGAGGGTGTAGCCGAGGCGTGAGAGGAAATAATGTCAAGACACTTCATCACCTCCAAAATGGGTGACTGAAGGGATAACCATCGTTTAAACAGACAGATCCTCACACGTGAGCTAAGCGTGCCTTAACTGTCCACGATTAATTCTGAAAATAGCAAGAATAGGTAGGCATTACTTCAATCTGCATATAGCGTTGACAGAATGATTTGGTATATATTTTTTGTAAGTTTTTTTAATTGTGATATAATTCAAAACGAACCCAGAGAAGAACCACTTTCTCCCTGCCTATATATCAGGTACATGTTAGATACGAAGAACGAGATACTCGAGGCAAACGCAGTTCACGATCCTACAACCAATATCCTCCAAATACGTAATCCAACCTTACAGCACTCAAGTCTCAAGGTTGAGGGGGGAAAAAAAACACACATCTGTAGTTTATATATGCATAATTACCAAATGTATTTTAGATTGTTTTAAGTGCTTCATTAATAAGAACTCCTTTCGCTAAATTACTGTGGCACGCCAGCGTATATGATGGCATGTTATTCAGTTGTTTGCCTGTCCTTTGTCTCTAGTTTAAAATATTTCATATTATGAGTGATAATTTTACAAAGTCCAGCAGTTTTTAAATGTGCATGCTACTCGTTCTACATTAGATTTCTCCATTTTGCTTCGGTAATGGTTGTTTAATTGTGTGTTATTTGTCAGTGGAGAGCAAGGAAAATATTGGAAACGCGAACAGAAAATACTAGGTTTCATTTTGGAGTCTACTGCAGTTGATGGTTGGATGAACACAGTTTGCTTTTAAAAGAGAGTGTAGACCAGGGCGGGGCAACTGGTGCTCAGAGAGGGCAGGTTGCTCACGACCTTGACTGATGACTGTTTGCTTAACAGGTAAAAAAGGTCACTCAGGGTATCGCACGAGTCACGCAGGCCTGGTGTAGACCTTCGTCAAGTATTTTATTTCATCATTACCCATTTATGTCTAGTTTTTTAATCAGCCATATATGGAGGCACCCGATGGTAGACTAGGAAACACATGTGATGTAATCTTTTCCTCTGTTAACCTGGTATTGTTTCACATTTCCATCAGATACTAAGGTTAGACACTCTTTATGACTAGACTTCGGAATTTTAGATGCTTAAAAGCCAATTCTTAGGGATGTAAAAGAGGCTCTAAAATTAACAAAATAGGCATCAAAGCTATAGTACCTAAAATACAAATTACACAAGCAAAATGTTTCATTTTAAGTGTCTGTTCTGTATCTCCACGATCTGAAACCACAACAAGTTTATAAACGCAATTAATTATTAGTGAGCATTAAAAATTACACAGTAAAGCATTTAATTTGCTAAAGTACTACATCTAGAAATATTTTAAGCGTTAAATGATGGATTTGTGGTTTCTAATAGTTACAGCGTGGAACCGCATGCGGTCATATGCGATACAGGTTAGTTGGACAAGGAGAATGAACGACGTAAAGTGCGGCGCAGCTGTTGTATATGCACGAGCATCAGCAGACGCCTGCCGCTGTGTACATGCGCGAGGAGCAGCAGTAGAACCCACGTGCACTGAATGTGTGGCTTAATGCACAATCTACCGCTCTCTACTAATAATACGAACTTATTAAGTTGAAAAAATACTTACTCGAAATTTACTGAATATAAAGCAGTGGACACGAAACATGCATCATCAATATATTAATGTGGTCTGAAATGCTCGAGCGCATCATTCAAAGTGGGGTTTACGAAACACAATATACCATTGAGAGCTGTAATGTAAAATAACTGTTTGCAATATATTTTAAAAAGCAACAGGGAAAACCTGGAGAAATCTTGCGAACGTGTGCATATCATAAAGGGGACAGGTATGGGAGTCAGGGAATTAAGGTAAATACACCGCTGACCCTTCTTGCTCTTTTGAAGAAGCTTCAGCCGCACTGCAGTCATCGAGCAATACCGAAGGACGACAAAGAGACCTCGAGGTTGCAAGTTTTCTATTTTTATTCCTACAAAACGAGTGCATGTACCTGCTAAAGCGCTAAGATAAACCAGTCTTCTTCCCAAAATATGTCATTCCTGCAACTAAACTATTGCAAAGTCTGATTCAGACCCTCCCCACAGTGTGATACTTTATCTTTAATTACTGATGAAACAAACTGATGATACCTATTTGACCGATTGTATTGTATTTAAGCACCACAATATTCCTTCCATGCACTTATATTTTATGTAAAACGCGAGGATGCTCAAGGAGTTTAGTTTCTCCGTATTAAAAGAGAAATGA
Source organism: Tenodera sinensis (assembly GCA_030765045.1). Taxonomy (NCBI): domain Eukaryota; kingdom Metazoa; phylum Arthropoda; class Insecta; order Mantodea; family Mantidae; genus Tenodera; species Tenodera sinensis. Next base: position 95,506,600 of record CM060962.1, on the reverse strand, counting down.
AAGGCAGTATTTAGCTTGAAACTTGAGGTGGAACTAAGACACAGTGTTTTGTGCGTCTTAAAAGGGTTTCAGGGCTGTATTTGTGCCAATTAAGAGCTAAACAGCCTGGTGCTATCTCCTTCGCCCCGACCTTGTATGCCTTATGCCAAATGGTATCAGCACGACTTAACTCATTTGTTTGTTTCAACCGTTACTCACAGGAAATTATAGTATGAACCATATCAACATTGAGCAATGTTAGTATGATCATAGGCAACACATGATCATTAATATAGTATAAAATACATATAAATAGTGCACTTCGTGTGTAAATAGCGGAATTCTATCAATATACAACACAAAATACCAAACGCCATGTAGTTCGGTTGGCAGAGCACCTGCCTGCTGTATGAGGGGTTCCTGGTTCGATTCCCGGCTGGTGATGGCACTTTTTCTCTAGCCAAGAATATTCCCCATCCTCCCCAGAGCTTGGAAGTACGAGTATGAATGAGAGCGTAAATGGTTGTGAGATCGAATGTACAACACTCGAAGAAAGACCATGCAGACCAGTTAACACCATTGCCTATAGGATAACGTTACAATGAAAGGCGGGATATACATGGAACAATAAAAGAAACGCAAAAACATGAGGCCAAAGTCCTATCTTGAGGTCATTCAGAGCAGATACAGAGCAGTGAGATATAGTCACGTGGAAATAAGGAACCACATTGAATTGTAGAATATAGGGCAAAATATAGCACGTATTCAGTGGTCCTAGACCTTTCCAATTCCTTGTTATGAGAGTTGTTTTTAGAGAGAGAGAGAGAGAGAGAGAGATAAAGAGCGAGAGAGTGAGAGACAGTGAGTGATGGAGGAATTAAAAAAAAAATTGTTTTTTACGATGCTTTTACTTGCCAGGATCACCGATTTTCCGGAATTTCGTCCCGCAGGAGTTCTTTTACATTCCAGTAAATCCACGACATGGAAATGTCGTTTTTAAGCATACTTAAAAACCATCAACCTGGGCTGCATTTGAACCCGCAACCTTGGAATCAGTAGGCCAGCGTTTAAACAATTGAGTCACCCATACCGACGTGAGGGAGAGAAACTTATTCTATAAGTAACGCCTTTTTTCAGGAAAGTGATTAATTAAACCTAGATTCACAAAATAAATAAGAATTTAAATCTAATCAGAGAAGAAGTTTTGGGAATTAAGGCCTACTCTAGAACTTCCCAAGAGTAAAGGTATCTTCTACCAAAAGTTTGGGCTAGTTTCATTTGCCATACAATTATATGAAAAATGTATTGAGGCGCATAAGTTAAATAAATAATGACAATTTTAGAACCAAGGAGTTTAGTTGAAGTGAGGAAGACACCTTAAAAATTCAACTTAATCATTTAAACATGCCTTAATTATATTTCCAATTACCCACTGCTGCGATTTTTCGTTTCTGAGCCCTGCTTCTGTGCTTCCCCTCTCTCTCTCCGTCTCTTTGTCTCTCCCTCTTTGCATATGCTATAACCCCCCTCCCCAATAAAACTTCTAACACACACTCTGGTTGTCTCAAGGATGTACCTGTGTTGAAATCTGAACATAGAATTTTGAGCAGAATGCTTTCTGTATCCTGTACAGGGCAGAACCAATTACAAGGTCGAGAGTGGAAGGAACTGTCTATAGTGGGTATTTACTGAATAATAGTGTCAGGCCACTTTGATAGCTCAGTCCGCAGTCCTCAGTTCCGTGAAAATACTTATGCCAGTAGCAAATGAAGTGAACTGACGTCATTGTAACAAACAACCCAAGATGTATAAGTTTTAACATGGTGGATCTCTAAGCTTTTTCCTTAATGCACCCCCAGATTCTTGAAATTACTTTTATGTCCCTAAAATGGTTAGAGATAACGTAACAAAACGGACCATACAATAACATGTATAGATTCCTGCTGCCATTAAAGTTTTAACAGAGTTGCACTCACGTCCTTCTTCATCCGTTTTATTCGTCTTTTGTACAACATTTTAAGGCGTTTATTATATGCGTTGCCATGGACATGTAGGAGGTTTGGGACGAGTTTGAACTACGTCTTCCGAAGATAGAACTAAATATAAAGGGATTATAGCCGGTGCGATTTATTACCAGTTATAATAGTTACATTATGCAGGACCATGCTGCGTCACAGTACTATTGATTTAGCGAACTCCGGATTAAAGTAGAAGCAGTAATCACTTCCAACGCTGGAGAAACAAACTTAAGTTCACTATCATTTTATTTACTTAAGGAAATATTTTAGGGAAGCGTTTCCAGAACACTACATTATCGTGCAGAGTTTTAATTAAACCCCTAGAAGGTAGTTCTATTATTCTAAAAACAAAATTCGTAATTTAACAAAGTATGGAATATTTAGACTTGTTCGGAGAACTATGTCAGGATTCACAACTTCTCAAAATATAACGCATTCAGAACCAGAACAATTAGCAATAGCACAGCATAGTCTCGACAATGATCACAAAATTTTGTTTGGTGAGGTCGCAGTTTTACATCGCAGTAACCAACATTACGACAGACTCGTAAACGAGGCAATTGGAATTAAATTAGAGCCAAATAATGCTAGTAGGGACAGCGGCCTTCGACTGAGCACAGCTTGGACAGGAACACAAAAAGGAAGGCCATGATTTTGAGGTAGCCGTTTATTTCTTATGCACTTCCCAATCTAGGTCATTAGTTGAGATGACCATTTTTTATTAATTATTCATTCCTAATGATGGCCATGGAGTTTAATATGGCGAAACGTCGAACAACTCTTTATATATACTACACGGCTGGTAACCCGAGAAGTGTCGATTAACTTCTCAAAGGTTTGAGAAAACCGGTATTTATTGTCAATGGGTCAAGACACTGTATTATATGGTCATTGAGAAACAAAATCATCCTCCTCAAAGCCAATGATGTGAAATTAAAATTGAATGTGATATTAAGTGTGTTTGTAGCACTATTCTCCAATAGAGCTGTTTCAAAAGGGTAGAATGAGAGTGAAAAACTCATTGTCATAGCCGAAATTTGAACCACTAACCTTTCAGTTTCAGTCCCGCTACTACTGAGCTGCCATGGCAACGTGCTGACACTGCATAAAATTCTCCAACTCACTCGCAGTTTTTCCAGTAAGCTACTTGGAGACCACAAATTCATACCCAAATGGCGACTTGAATTTTTCAGTCTCATTCTAAACCTTCCAAACCTTGTCCTACACACGGCTGGTGTGAAAGAACAATTAATTTCCAATGATGTTTCACTTGCGAACCAAATTTTTATTATAATAGCTATAAAGAGTATGCTGCTAAATAATATTTGACAGACATCTGTCAATAATTCCCAGAGTGTAGAATAAAGCTTTAATCTGCTCCTACTGGTGGTCCTCACTACATTGAAATTGTGGATGCAATTGTGTTATCACTGATTAGAACAAACAAACACCAACAACAATACTGTTCGGTTCTTGAAGCACTTGTTTCGAAGACCTCGCGAATAAATCTAGAAACTGTGGTTTTGGAAATGCCAACACTTACCATTAAATAAAAAGTGCCCATGGCATAAAATCTGAGTGATCAACAGTTGTATCATAGGAGAAAGCAACAAGTTTTTGTTGCCAGTATCTCAACAAATTATAACATCAGTTGCAATTATAACACAATTTATTTATCATGTATGCCTTAGCTGCACGCACTCAGGGCAAAACACAACTGATCTGTCAACTGCCACTGAACATTATCCGCCGTGCACTTGTCAGCTCCATATATATGGCCTAAACACAAAGCGAAAGTTCTTGTAAAGCGACTCCAAGTGGCCCAAGTGAATCTTCAGGAGCGGCGAAGTGGCATACAATGGTTATTATTCTACGGTAGCCTAGCCATTAGTCCCACCCCTATGCAGGCTAGACCAACCTATCGGTCGGCTTAAACGGCGGCCGGTGTGTAGCTTCGCGCCGCAGTGACAGTGTTGTAAACCCCTTCCACTTCCTCAATAACCCCCCTCACTGCCGTTTTGGACAGTCTTCATCACTATAAAAAGTCCTCATTTTACAGGATACCAAATTCATTATGACGCATGGCTCTTCTGTAATTACTAACTGTATCCAATAACATCAAATACAGCAAATCCACGACAAGTTAGTTTGTAGCAGCCATTTCCCAAATTCTATCATTTGTTAAACGCCTTAACACAAGTTAACAAGTCATTAAGTCTGAGGGAGATCAAGTGTTGTCAACCGTACTCATCCTGTTGAAATATTTAGACCGTAGTTTATCATAACAACTGGTTCCATACTAAACAACAATAGTGCTTCCCCAGTGTTTATCGGTTGATCTTTTCGCAGCAGCATATACACCTTGAAATTGTACCGATATAATGTGTAGTGTAAGGAAATATCTTGGTAAGGAACTCTCAAGTCGCCTGTACCACTTCCAGACCCTACACATTCTAGTACTCTATTTAATGTTTTCTTTACTCCCCTCGGTCGTCCCCTTAACGCGGCGGTAGTGCTGCTGCTTACCAAGCGGGAGATCTAGGTGCGATTCTCGGTACCGACGTGGGTATTCTCTTCTGATGCGGTGAATGAAATGGGTGAAATGATGTTCAAATGAGCCCGAGGTCCATAGAGCTTTCAGTTACCCGACATTTGTCTTTTCAGGAGAGGGAAGACCTCGGAAAAAACATCAGGATAACTCACTCTAAGCAAGATTCGAACTCGCGACCTTTTTGGATGTGAGGTAGACACGCTACCACAGTCCCAGAGAGGTGGGCCCTGATCCCGGATCCACTCAGCATTGGTCCCTGAGGGGCCAATGGAGGAGCTATTTGATTGAAAACTAGCGACCCCTAGTTGCGAAGACTGCATAACCGGCCGAGAGGCACCAGGGCGCTGACCACATCCCACCTCCAGTACTGCATCCCGCTCATGACGCCTGTGATAGACAGAGGTCGGGGACGCAGAAGCCGGAGTGTAGGCCTAGGCCAGGAAAGGGCTGTTTTGCCTCGGGGTTAGTATTTACTCCCCTCGTTTTCTTCACTCCTGAGATTAAAACGAACTAGTATTCATAGGTTAATGTTTGATGTCCAGACTTCAGACTTCAAGCCAATGCGGGACGGACGCACCCAAGGACTGGTGTCAACCGTTGTTGCAGAGCATACCATCCAGCCACACAGGTGAAATATTTTCGTCTTTGTGTATGTGTATGTAACGGAGGGGAGACGCGTCGCCCACTACGACCCCGATATGGATCTATCGCCGGCTACCATGCCCCAAGGGGAAGGGATGAAGTGAAGTGAGACTGGGAGGCATGTTGGAGAGCGGAGGCAGCGAAGGCACCAGAGACGCATAGAGGTCCCTAACAATTCCAGCTTGTGACACCCGGCGCACTCCCGAAGGTATATCATCCACCTAGGGAGAGGGCGTCAAGGCGACCCTAGCGACCCGGGCAGCGACTTCCAAGGAGGGCCAGGGAGAGAGTTTCCAATGAGCAAACAACTGTGCCATCTGCCCGCCAATGTCGGAACCAACCCCACTAACAACCGAATCTGAAAGATGGCAATGAAAGGAAATGAGAATGAATGGGAAAGAAAGCCGTGGAGAAAAGATGAAAGCACCCCAGCATTCGCCTAGTTGACATGGGAAAACCACGGAAAAACCCATGTAAGAGTGCGCGGCAACGGGGAACGATCCCGCGACCTCCCGAATGGGGGCCACAGACGTTACTGCCTGAGCCATCCCGCTCGGTGAAATATTTTCGTACTCCTACACATTGGCCACTCACTTAAGCCTGACGTTTGCTTCATAGACTAATACTTGAGCATTAGACTTGAACTGAAACCAACAGATAATGCTCAACCAGGACTGCTGTAAAATGCAGAGGTTTTGCTAACATTGAATAAGGAAAGACACTACAGGAAACCAGAAGCATGGACACGTTTCCATGCACTCGACTGTGCATACACCTCGCATCTTTAAACGTGGTGGAGGATAAAATTTAAGGAACCAAACCACCTTTGTCGCGTTATATATCCACTACCCTATGGTTTTGTATGAACTTCTGGCAATGTTTTCTTGCTGACCTGGGTCTTCCGGCACGTCTTCTCCATCGAAATTCAAGTACCTTTGAAACGCTTGTGTAACTCGTGCACTTTGTTTCGTTAGATAACATGCTTCCTTCCCACATCTTTAGTGCAACATATCAAATTCCTCGAGAAACCTCTTGCCAAGTTTACTACAAAGTTTCATGTTTACTGGCTACATTTTAAGACTCAATTTACAGCGTACTCGTGAACCTGCATCGAAAGGTATTCACACTATCGTGAGCTACTGCATTAATTAATTTAGTTCATTTCTGGAGTGCTAAGTATCCACGGAGTAACTATCATTTTGGAGGGAAATGAGTTAAAAGCACTCTAAGATAACATTCCTTTTCGTCCATCTAGGTGTTTTAAGGACAAACCAAGCCGGATGGCTTAGGCGGTAGCATCTGTGGCCAGCATTCGGGAGGTCTGGGTTCGATTACCGTGGCCGTCTTCCTTACCCATAGATTTTTTCGGGGGTTTCCCCGGATCACTAGGCGAACACTGGGAAGGATAGTATTCCCCCGAATTTCCTGTCCCTCCATTTCACCTCGCTACTCATTTAATTTCACCTCACCTTTCACCTGCTTGATAGTTTCAGGGTTCCTAATGCTGGCCGAAGTTTTCACGTTCGTGGCAGGTGCATTGATCTCTGTAAATTCTCATCCTCCGTATCGGGAGAGGTCTCCGAGTACCGGGCCTCTGGGCCTATGAGCAGTGGGAGAGCGGGGCTGGTGCACGAGCCGTCACCGGGGAGTTCAAATCAATAATCGCTAGTGACTCTGCCCTCTGCTGTCGTCATTCATCAGTCCGGCCACCCTTAATATTCTCTCATCTCACCCCTCCCTCCCGGCGACGTCCCATCTTGGGCATAAGCACACAGAAGAGTTCATCGGTCGAGGTGTTGTCTCCTCTGCGAACTTTGTCATATCTCACACCTCAGGTTAAGGACATACGCCGGCGAGAAATAGGAAAAGGAGTGTGTTATAATATGATAGCCATATCTATATTTTTCTCCTTAACATTAGAACCTGTATAACACATCCGCTGTCTAGTTTTAGTATATGCGCTTTATTGGCTCACTTGGAACTTACTAATTTGAAGCAATTTTTCTAAAATATGTTATTCCAATTGCTCTTTTTTGGTGTGAATGTTCATGAATATTAAATAAAGCTTGTACTTGAATTAGTTACACATTTTTGAACCATCAAAAGAATCAGCACTTTAACCCGTTTCAAGTAGGACTTCATATAAAAATGGTACACAATAACTTAACAGTTCATTTGTATATTTATTTCAGTAGCTTAACTGTTTCAAGAGGATTATTAAATAGGAGTGGCTTTTATACACACTAAATAAGGTGTATATTTACAGAGATGTCAGACCTGCCAACCGTGCAATCCATGGAGCTGGTCCACCTCTACCAGTCCATCGATTTGGATATGCAACGTTGAGGTGATTCCGCACATTTACATCAAACTGTGCTGAAACCCAAGTCGGTTATTTCAGCAAATGTGTACTGTTACGTGTCGCACAACTGTTGAAAACGTTACTGTACTGGAAACTACGCAAGTAACGGGGTAGGATACGCACCAAGAACTCTACGGAGGAATTTAACGCATGTGCAGGAATGTTATTATGCTTCATCCCAGTACAAAGATGTTTAAAGGGTAGCATACCATCCGTATTAAGTTACCAAAATGAATGTTTTCAAACTTCGATGCAGCGTCCAAGCCCTTTCCGAACAGGGTTTCCTATATAAAACTCAATAAGTTTGCCATCCCACACAACATACCAAGCGCTGTCGGTGTTTTTTTTTTTTTTTTTTTTTTTTTTTTTGGGGGGGGGAGGGGATATATGTCACTTAAAATACGTAAGGATATGTGCTAGAGGCAATAAGAGATGATTTAGTTATTTCATTCCTATAGAATCTCACATAGCAGAAATTGTTAAAAAATAAAGAACCTAATTTTGTAAAATTTCACAGAATGCAGAGAGATTTTTGCGTTTGCGTTTAGTAGGTACAGGAGGATAATATGAAGCTGACAATGCTGCCATAAATATATATTGAATATTAGTACTAGTGGTGGTAGGAGGAGGAAGAAGAGGACGAGGAGGGGAAGTAAATCTTTTTGCTAACGATCAGGAATATTTGTCTCGTGAATTAAGATGCCAAATGTCTTTCTCTTCTTTTTCTCATTGTTCACCTTTTTCTTCTTCATCTGATTACCCTCCCCGTATGAAGGAGTTACACCGCCTAGAACATGTAGGCTTGCAAGGGCCAAGGCAGTAGCTTAGGCTTAGGCTTAGGCTTCCCAGGCCCAGATGGCTATATGGGAATAGACGAAGCTATGGACCAAGATGCCAAATGTACTCCATGAAATAGCAAGAAGGGTGGAGAAATAGGGTATTACATTTAAATATAAATAAAGAAGTTATAACTGTAATAACAATAATAATATTAATAATGATGATGGTGATGATGATATAATAATAATAATAATAATAATAATAATAATAATAATAATAATAATAATAATAATAATAATAATAATAATAATAATAATAATAATAATAATAATAATAATAATAATAATAATAATAATAATAATAATAATAATAATAATAATAATAATAATAATAATAATAATAATAATAATAATAATAATAATAATAATAATAATAATAATAATAATAATAATAATAATAATAATAATAATAATAGTAATAGTAATAATAATAATAATAACAACAACAGCAATAATAATAATAATAATAATAATAATAATAATAATAATAATAATAATAATAATAATAATAATAATAATAATAATAATAATAATAATAATAATAATAATAATAATAATAATAATAATAATAATAATAATAATAATAATAATAATAACAATAATAATAATAATAATAATAATAATAATAATAATAATAATAATAATAATAATAATAATAATAATAATAATAATAGTAATAATAATAATAATAATAATAATAATAATAATAATAATAATAATAATAATAATAATAATAATAATAATAATAATAATAATAATAATGATGATGATGATGATAATGATGATGATAATAATAATAGTAATAATAACAATAACAATAACAACAGCAATAATAATAATAATAATAATAATAATAATAATAATAATAATAATAATAATAATAATAATAATAATAATAATAATAATAATAATAATAATAATAATAATAATAATAATAATAATAATAATAATAATAATAATAATAATAATAATAATAATAATAACAATAATAATAATAATAATAATAATAATAATAATAATAATAATAATAATAATAATAATAATAATAATAATAATAATAATAATAATAATAATAATAATAATAATAATAATAATAATAATGATGATGATGATGATAATAGTAATAATAACAATAACAATAACAACAACAGCAAGAATAATAATAATAATAGTAATAATAATAATAATAATAATAATAATAATAATAATAATAATAATAATAATAATAATAATAATAATAATAATAATAATAATAATAATAATAATAATAATAATAATAATAATAATAATAATAATAATAATAATAATAATAATAATAATAATAATAATAATAATAATAATAATAATAATAATAATAATAATAATAATAATAATAATAATAATAATAATAATAATAATAATAATAATAATAATAATAATAATAATAATAATAATAATAATAATAATAATAATAATAATAATAATAATAATAATAATAATAATAATAATAATAATAATAATAATAATAATAATAATAATAATAATAATAATAATAATAATAATAATAATAATAATAATAATAATAATAATAATAATAACAGCAACAACAACAACAATAACAGCAAAAATATAATTCGGAGTAGGCATTTAGAATTTTCTGTATTTTGTCAGTGATTAACTGTTTCATAGTATATCATTTAATTAAACGATTGTCGATATTTGTTTTAAAATATTTAAGTTGGTGTAGTCTTCTAAAGTTTTCTGGCTCACGGGTGGGAGGGCGGTGCGGGTTTCGATTGGGGACTTAGCACCTTGACCAATGAAATCCTTTGTGTATATGCCCCTGGCGGGGCGGTCCCCGGGTGGGACGGGTGAGGTGTGAGGAATGAAGAGTGATCGGACTTGAGGAGAAACAAGAGCAGAGGTACGGGATCCCCAACAACTACAAATGTGAAATCCTAGCTCCCCTCCACCAATGTGGGCTCGCAGGTCCCTTGGGAATCCCGGGACTTGGAGACCTTCCCCTATCAGCAGGACGAGAATTTACAGAGAGCAAGCATCTGCCATGCACGCCAAAACTCCCGCCAACACTTAGAACCCTGAAACAGCCAAGCAGATGAAAGGTAAAGTGATATGAAAAATGAGGTGGAATGGAGGGATAGAATGTTCGGGGTATGTGATTGTTCTTCCCAGCTTTGGCCTAGCGAAAGGGAAGCCTCCGAAAAAGTTCATGAGCCAGGAAGTCTGCCATGGGAGTCGAACCCACGACCTCCCGAATGCGAGCCACACACGTTACCACGGAGCCATACTACTCGGTTTCACCAGTAGATCTTATGTTGAGCAGCTGATTACTAAGTGTCTCGTGGAAAATCACCATCACTAACTGTGGACTGGACTAAGTTAGCCACGATTATGCCACCTTAATGCCCTGCCAAGTTCCTTAAATATAAGGACAAGTTGCTTGGTAGTTATGCACAGCGGCGATTGTTGCACCAGTGTAGGTGCCTATGTGATACGTATTATACTCTGATTAGTGCAGTATTAGACGGTGCGTGTTATACGTTTTTTTCTTCTAACAACATTATACCTGCCAGTGTCATGCGCCTGACAATGTATACTACATTCCATGCAGACCTGTCAGAGAAGTTGCCGAAGCTCGCGAGAGCTAGGCAAAATCGCGGCTTTTCACATTAGCGTAAGTGCGACCACTTCATCAGGTTCAACGGTTCCACACCGAGTGGCGCTAGCCTCTGCTTTCGTGCCTCAAATGCTGCAGTGTCTCTCAAGACTAACGTTGTACAATTCTGAACTTTCTTGCGATAAAGGCTATTGAAGCTTTGATTATTGAACTAATTATTACTGGCAATTATTACTTGATGTCTTTAATCTCAAAGCAGAACTACAACGTAGTTATTTACAGGTTACACTGCACCCAATGTTATTTTGGTATCTTCTCTTCGAACAACACATAATATTATACATCACCATAAATTTAAAACATGTTGCTTCAAATATATATTGCAGATGATTTTACACGTTATTGGGCCTCCTTTGTCTTTCAAGCACAGCTTTACTCTTCACTGCTCACAAGATTACTTTTGCTCGGTAATATTCCAATATTCGGATAATGCCCCTGGAAGTTCTCGGCGGTGTTTTTGGCCTGAGGGTGGCTACTCTTCTACCTTCCGATCTCACATGGATATAACTGCCATAGTGGTATCCTACACGGGCGATGCAACCCTTGGCCTGCCACTTCTCTCTTGGCCTGCTCTAGGTCCGTAAAATTTGCCGCTTTTTCTATATTTTTAGCCACACATATTTTTCTTATCTCCAGTTTAATTGCAGAATCTCTGAATAGCTTGCTGCACTTATGCACACCAATCACCAGCTATTTCATATCATTATTGAGGTTCTTTGCCCATTTTTGCTTAACAATCTCTTCTCACAATGGAACAAACTGGGAGCTACAGCATTAACAAGATCAACATAGCAGCAAGTGGTGTGATTTGCAGCATGCACGATACAAGTGCCACTTGTATACGCCCTTGGAGTATTTATCTCCGATGTGAGATTCCCTTGTGGTCTAACCGGGAAAAACTACGAATCAGCTGGGGAATTTAATGTCGTACTGGCAAGTTGGCCATGGTAGCTTAGTGGTTGGAGCAGCCGCTCTACAAGCGGAAGATCCGTGGTTCAAATACCGGCTATGGCATTGAATTTTTTCAGTTTCTCATTCAACCTCTTATGCTTTCATTTTCAGAAAAGTCACTTTCATACCGTGTGTAGCCGGCAACATTTTCATTTGACACACTGGGAAGCCAGAGAAAATGCTGATTGGCCGAAAGGGATTTGTCGGACATTGAAACCAAAAATATAGGCAGTGGATTTGGCGGATATTAATAATCAGCCTCATGTTTTACTTCGTATTTTTAATAAGAAGTATCGGGTTTTGCTCTCATATCATAGTTGAATTGAATTCCTTGAAGTAAAATCTATCAGAAGCGATACATAACACAATCTGGTCAAAAAATGGATTTGGTGACTTTTGATACTAGGTGTCTCAAGTATAAAATTGCTCACTTTTAGGTTTATACATATAGAAGTTCCCCAAACCTTCAGTCATCAGTTGGCAGTGAAATGTTTTAGATTCCGGCCTTTTTAACGGCCCTGTGCAGGCTTTAAATGCCATGTGCACCACATTTAAACGCCTCTTTTCTCCTTAAATTTTCGGCAATATTTGAACAAAATGTGGGCCAAAAAGCGCTCTAAAGCAACCAAATTCAGTGGAAAGAAGAGGTTAAGCCGTGAATCGGAGGAGAGAGTCTACTAAACAAAGGAGATAGGGTGTGACATACGCAGTTGGCCAGGTTTAGGCCAAACAGGTTATCTGACTCATGATGGATATGTGTAGAAAAATTGGTTTTTCTCGACTTCACATTTTTAATATACCATCGCTCCGTGCACATGAAATTTTGTGCTATGCACCTAGAACGTTTCCAACATATGCTCCACTTACGTGATTTCAACTTCAATCTCTGGTTCAAAAAATTAAATACACAAAAAGTTTTAAAAAGGCATTTTCAATGTCCATCAGAGTAAAGAAATTACTTTAAAACTATTTTTTTTTCAGAGATAGACAGAGTTTGCTGGGTAATTAGAGGTTACAAAATAAAACGTTGTGATATATTAGTTTTTGATGCGCATTGAGTATTTTGAATATTAAGGTATATTCGCAATATGAATAAAATGAATAATTAATTACCTCACAACTATTAAACAGATTGCGCTGGAACTTTGTGTGGTAGTTTATAACACAAACATTCTTAAGTATGCGAAGTATTGATTTCATAGATATAAAAATAGAGACAATTTAAATTTCGGTCCCACGGTCCCTTAAGTGTCAACAATTTAATAATAATTGTAATGTTTGGCCCAAATCACCTTCCCTGAGGCCATTGAATACATTGTTCTGAGTTAAGGATAGGGAAGTTACATTTTTGGTACTTTTACATATTAGTAAAAGAAGTGAAACTATCACCCAGTAGAGAATCCTAGGTTTCTTTACTGGCTTGTACCTACTCCAGTTTTAGAGAAATCAAGGAGCGCTTCTGCTTTTGTGAGACGTCAAGTCGCTTTAACTCCCTTTACCTGGCACTAGGGGAGAGTATTTATGTACATGTATATATAATTTCCCTGCCTTTCGTGAGACACGCCAGTATTGTGAATTTTCCTTGCTACATTTACACAAGACCAAAGACAAATCAATAGGAGATAATTGAGGCAGTGGCCAGGAACAAGGTTATTACATGCAAGAACACGCACGGCCTTCCAGTCAAGTCTGTAGGCATGAGGTTATGATAAGCAACTTTATCGATATTAAATGAAGGTCAGTTGGAACCAATTTGCTGCTGCCTACTTCGCGCAATCAGAGGCAGTGTGGTGCTGACTCGCGTGCCGAACTTATTCGCTGTATGCTTTCCGCTTCAGCGCGCGGCTTGACACCACACGCTTGGGCTCGGCACACACACACTGTTGCGAACTATATCCAGGGCAAAAATGGAGGCTTCCACGGCCGGCGTTAATATAACGGCAAGCTATTTCCGGGCTGTTATGCCATGGTCTGCTGAAGATAGACATACCAGACGCTTCGTTCTCTACTGCGGTAGACATCTTCAGTTGTGCGGTCGAAGACTCCTCGATACTAGCGTGCCTTATATAAAAATATAACAAATTGTAATGTGCGTGTAATGAACAGTCGAATACATACCAAACTAGATATTTATCTTTACTTTGTTCCAAAGATGTGACACAAACATTTTAAAGAAACTCCTACCACCCCAAAGTATAATTTACGTAGAATATGTTTCGATAATTTTGATTTTCTCAAAAGTAACTATAAGGATTTTGATTAAAATACCACATCTTTAGGATATTTACATCTCAAGTAAAATATGTACAGGTCTTGAACTTTCTGGAAATTGCCTGTGAGGTCCACATCACCTTGCTTAACTGGTAAACCATAAGAAACAGGCGAGGATTCATCTACTTAACAAGAAGTATCAATCTCTTTAAACCATATACTGTGATACGAAAAACTTTGTATCAGAATTTCCGAGATAACCGTTAATATTAGTTTGAATTGTTCACTGCGTTGTTCTTTTTTAAAGTACTGTCCCCATTCACTTGCTTCTCGCAAAGTCGTGTTAAACTTCAGCGCCCTCTTGTACCTAGTATGAAACGTACAGTGAAACTGTTTCTGTAAATGTTTGTCTCGATTAACATGAAGTAAACAACCTTTGCCAAGTATATTCTATGGAACATATATAGAAATAAACGATAGTGGGTAGGAGAAGTTATTTGAATTCAACGCACTATACCTTTTAAAATGTTTCGAAACATTGTATTACATCAGAGAACGACAGCTTCAAGCGATGTGACATATTGGAACGAAGCGCAAGCCTATCAGTTCGTGTGACATCAGGCGAGAGCACTGCAACACCATGTGGCCTAGATAAACGGCGCTACGAGCACGGAACATGGTGTAGCGCTCTCCATGATCGTAACATGTCCAGTACAAGCAAAACGGAGCATTCAGTGTTTCTGCCTGGTTCCGTTATGAAATTAGCTAAGTCCAAATTCCGAAGCACCTTGTCAGATCACAACCTAACATGGAGTCTTCGATCACAAACTTCCCCTACATTGATAAACTATGTAGTTAAGAAGAACGAAATAGAAAGTTACGGAAGCAGTGAAAATGACCAAGTTCTGTTCTACTTGCTTTATAAAATGACACCTTCATATAAGCTAGCATAGAGCCGAAATGTGATGTTTCATAATATGTGATCAATTTTGTAATTAAAACAGTCAGCATTAACAACATCCAAGATGAGAGTTGTATTATTAACACCAGATATGTTTCCTGTCCTTCCTACACGCCTCAAAATATTTTCGCTTCTCCTGTGGGAGTAGTACACACTGCGGTGACGTCACACATTGAACTGGTTTTCAGTGCGAGCATGTTCGGCGTTGTGAGCTGACGTCACACCAGCACTACCTGTCCTTCCCTACATTACATGTACACAGCACGGACAGAGAGGAGAGGGTCAAGGGAGAGAATGAAAAGTTCAGAATGGAACTGAGAGAAGGAGAGGGGAGAGAAAGAGAGAGTAGTGAGGATAGAAGAGAGAATACTGGAAGTAGCAGCAAAATACGTAGTGGGACGGAGAGACTGTAACTGATGTGAGTATGTGTCTTATATAAAGGTTTTAGTCCAAACTAAAAAGTCTCATTGGGCGAAGTGTAAATATCTATTTTAAAGCCCCTTCTGTTTAAAACTAGGTAACTTCACCAAACATTGTCACCACAGAGAGTTCATCTGACAGTTTCAATTGTCCGCCTTCTTGGAAGGTATTTTTTATTTCAGAGGAAATAAATGGAAAACGCATCGCGTGGAAAGTTTTTTTTTAGAGAAGAACAACCCAAAGTTTCTAGATTTTAAAAGGAAAGCACTTTAATTCCAGATTGTTATTTAGTTGACAACAAGGGTAATCATGCACAATATAAAACTTAATATCAATTTTGAAGCCTAATACTTCTAGTATTTTATTTATTTCATTATTTATTTCAAATGGTTAATCCCAACTCCGTTTTATAGATTTTAATCAAATTTTAGAGATGCATAGTCTGGCAATGACGCGATCGGAGATACAGATTCCGCTACTTCCATAATAAAACAAATTGATGTTACACTCACATGACTTTCTCTACTCTTGTACTAACTATTCTTGCAGACTCTTATTTCTCTACCTTCTTCATGTTAGTTGAGATAGACATTTATAGAAATTACCTCATTGCTGATTTTCTTGTAGGTGCAAGAGGAATATGGGAATACGGTAGGCTTTGAGCAATAGTCAAATCTTTTCAACCTTAAAGTTTAAACCTTATGTAATTCATGTTTTTGCACACTAGCCGTGTGTAGGACAAAATTGGAAAGGGTAGAGTGAGACTGAAAAATTTAATGCCATGACCGGGATTTGAACCACGGATCCACCGGTTACAGTCCGGCTGCTCTAATCACTAAGCTATCATGGCCAACGTGCCGATATGGCATTAAATTCTCCAACTCACTCGCCTTAAACCCTATCTTTGCACGGCCAAGAGATAAAATGTGAATAACGACCTTTCATTTGAGAAAATCGTAAATATTGCAAAACTCACACAAATAACAAGGAGTATCTTCGAAATGGTTCACTGCACAAAAACTGCATTTGAACACAACTTGTGTGTTTTAACTGTACATTTTTTGTACCGTAAAATTTGGTCTATCTCTTACGGTTTACCACTTCTGCATAAGTCATCAAGAGTAAACAGGACTTCATAGGCTATCGCTAGAAAATTCAAAATTTGCATTTTATTTGCCATAAAAATATCTTAAACATATGGCATTTTAACAAAAATCGTTAGAGCCATTTTTGAGAAAATAAAAAAATTTCGAAGAATTTTCTATGTAAAGGGCAGTTTATGGTGGAGGGATTTTCTTCAAGGTCTTCGTGTCACATCCTTGAAATATATTAAACTTGAATACCAACTTCGCTTTTCAACCGACTTTTTGTTTTTGAGTTATGGTGTTCACAGGCAGAATGACGCGCACACTCACACACATGCACACATCCGCGCGCACACAAACACACACACGCTCACACACGCACGGACGTTTTCTTAAAATGCTTTTTTTGGATTCAGGGTGTCTCAAACCATACATTTCCGATGGAATCGCGACATCGAATTTTTGGGTCGAATAGGTACATTACTTCCTCTGCTTACTATACGTGACAGGGAAAGTAAAAAAAAAAAAAAAAAACCCAAAGTATTCATGTGTGACCAGAGAGAAAAGAATAAAATGAAAGGGCAGAAGATAGGACTATGAAAGCATAGTAGGTATGTACTACATCAGTAACAGAGAAATGGTTCAACACCTAAACGCGCGCACCCGACACTACAGCGCTAAAGAGCCTTTTAAACAGCCCCTTCACTCTGTTTCACCGCTATTAGAGTGCCCGAAATAGCAGCAGGCCTGAGTGCCACTGTTTCTAAAGTGTTTCACGAGGGGTTTCATTTTTTTTTCAGGAATAATCGCTAATGCTTGTCAAGGATCTGACGTTTGCTTGCGCTGTTATTCATCTGCAAGAGACAACTTGCCCTTTGTTTATCGTGTCAGTAATAGTCCTGCAGATAAACTAACACAAGGGTAAACATTTGTTAGTTAAGGGTAAACTAAATGGCGAAAATTTCCAAAAAGTTACGATTTTCGAGTTTTAATCAGTCTTATAGATTGAGATTTCCTTTGAAATTATTCTCGCGCAGCGCGCGCGCACACACACACACACACACACACACACACACACACACACACACACACACACACACACACACACACACATATTGGTACACAAGTGCCAATGAAACATTACGTGCCCTCATGTTTTCGTGTATTTTGTTACGGCACTTTACAATCTGTAATCCATAATGTTACATAATATCTTATTTTCTAGGTATATGACAAAAAAGTAAATGCAAGCAGAGGGAAACTGAATTTTTTATTTTCCCATGTGCATTGCTATCAATATGCAAATGATGTGTGTTCAAGTCCCGTGGTTTTGTCCTTTGCAGATGTATACGAGTTCGTTGTCTCCATTATTGCTTTGAACAGCTTCTTCTGTGAATGGCATTTTCTGGCATAAATTATTCATTCTCTCAGAAAACATTGAAGATAACTATGTGATATTTTCTGATGATAAAAGCAACCTCTAAGTGCTGATGTGATTCTACTTGACGAATATAACATGATTGAATATTTTTTAAAGAAAAGGTTTTTATCAAAGAATGGTAAAATTAATAACGCTTGCCGTGAAAGGTTCAAATCTTATAAATCCCAGATTTTTGATCGAGTGTATTACAGGTTCTTCCCTTAGCCATGTAATGTACTTCATCCGCCTCTATAGAGTACCATCCATGTGACGTGGCTAACACTACCATCTCTCTCCCTCTTTTCTACTGATAAAGCGCTCAGTTTCAACTGGGGACTAGAATGTGTCCTCTTGGCAATGCACTTCCCTTGATTAGCCTCCTTTAAGTTTGTATATCTCCTGGGTACATTGGATGCCTGCACTGCCCACGGGTACAAGAGTTAAAATCCCAGGTAATGGTCCAAAAGTTGGTAACTGAATTTCGTCATGAGAGTCAACAGTTATTCTGCTAAACTGATTAAAAAGGTACCTTCTGAACCTTCAAATTGTACACTGAAACTGAAAGTTTCCACTCCAAAGCCATACGTTGACGGCTGCAAAAGAATAACGTCCGGCAGACTTACACATACCACTACTGAGGTTAAGGATACCCATCTGGAATACTGGAAATGGATACCAAGAAATTTAAAAGACTCACAATTCCAAGTCAATTTGTTTCAAATTTGCACATAGCAGTCATTATTTGATATTTCATATTGAGACTACATTTAATGCATACTTCTTTTTTTTTCTTGTGTTTTTTTTTTTTTTTTTACTGTTTTGAAATGTTGCTCCACACGATCCAATTACTCTTGCAAATAATAATGTTTTATAATTCAGCAGATCTATTTTACACTAAACAAGAATATTTAAAGAGTTATAAAAGTTTCATAAAAAATATAAAATTATACATATTTTTCTCTTTAGTCGAGGCAATCTGTGAGATCAAACACGCTGCTGCAACAAACGATCTTAACAATGGCAACATTTAACCCATATTAGTATGCAGTACTGCCAATGTCGACTGAGAGATAATTTAAAATGTCCCTTCGCGGTCTTTCAGACTATTGCGGGTTAAGAGTTTAGGAAGAAATTCAGTTTTCCTTTCTGCTGATTACTCTGCCTAAAGGACCTCGTGGTGTTTAGAGGGAAACTGAAATAGAATTTATAGAATTTTGCTATAGTCCTAAGTTTTACTTCAGAACATTGTCTACTTGGTCACTTCGCAATTTATATGTAACTTATTAATACAATAAATTAATAATGACTGTTAGTGTACATATATATATAAACGGAATGAAACTGCAATACAGAGTTACTCATTTTTGTGGGTACTCTTAGATTCCACCCTGATTTTAAAGCATACTTAAAGTTGTATGAGCTATAATAATTTGCAATCCATCTATTTTTCCCCCTTAGACTTTTTCTCCCTTTGGTTTCGGGCTTACAATTCTTGCTCAGCCTTTTCTCACACTTCCTAGGGAATAAAACGTCTCCCTGCTTTTAACTTTATTTTTTTCTGGCTTACTGAATTCTTGCTCTTTTCCCATTCTCTGCTCAAGGTCGGCTCCCCTCTAACTTCTTTTTTTCTCTCTCCCCCTATTATACCAACCTTAACTTCCTCTCATCCCTTTCTGGTTACTTCTTCATACAAAATAAATTGCACCTCGTGAACTAAGACATATATATTGGAAAACAGCTGTTTTCTCACGATAAAGGGGGAAAACGGGTGGAATGAAAGAACTTCTACCTTGGAATACTTTTAAAATTCTTTTATGATTAAAAAAGCTATTTGTATTGCACTTAGAGAGGATTTAGAATTAACATTAAGGGTTTATTGTAGCAATAGAGCATTTGAAACATTGATGCAGGCAGATTCGTTTCAGAGCCTATTTGGAAAACTAAATAAACTCCAGCTGGATGAATCTCAGAATTAAGAGGAAAATCAGTTATTTGTGATACAAATGTTAAAAGCAGATTTTTAATGTGAGAGTAGAAATGTTTGCGGAATGAGGTCTTAGGCTGAATGTAGAAATCTTACGAGCAAAGTAAAATAACTTCTAGCAGGTGCGGCATACATTACTTTTAGACAATACTGACTTTCCATAACAATAACAGCATCATCATCGTCGTCATCATCACCGTCAGCAACAACAACAACAACAATAATAATAATAATAATAATAATAATAATAATAATAATAATAATAATAATAATAATAATAATAATAATAATAATAATAATAATAATAATAATAATAATAATAATAATAATAATAATAATAATAATAATAATAATAATAATAATAATAATAATAATAATAATGAAATTATACATAGTTACTATTTATTATATTATAACATATTATGTAATACTTATTGTCATTATTAGATATTACTATTACTACTACTAACAGTACCATTACCACTACCACTACCACTACCGCTACTGCCGCCACCACCACCCCTAACACTACCGCTATTGCTACTATAGACTGGTTCCAGACCTACATCCACCTATTTGGAACTAAGGAAAATTGTTCATGGAGTGAGAACAACAGACTCGCATATGTGAAGCGAGAATACGTATTTATTACTCATGTGTAATTCGCCATTAATTACCTTATACCAGTCAATGAATCGCTTGTATGCTATAAATCTTTTTTTAGTAATTGCAATTTCACCCCTTCGGTAACTCCCAGAATGTAGCCTGGTTCTTGGAACTTAATTTCATCCATATTCATACCTACCACCATTGCAGCAATTGATTATTCAGATCAAAGAAAGCAGAAGTCTGCCAACAGAGGGAATAGGTTAACTAGATGACGCATTGCGATAAATCGAGGTATGATGATTTATATTTTAAACTTAGATATTGACCACCATGAGAAGTTAATCAAACCGAGTTGATTTAATAAACATGTGGGATTACAAAGATTACTTACTGTGTGACTGTATATAGAAACTAAGTTGGTAGCAATGGAGTAGCATAAAGTTTTATCACCCTAGTATGAACCTTTAGGTTTCTAATTTTAATTCGAGCTGTGGGAAGTTGCTATTACTGCATATCATGCACTGACACACACATTCTACTAAGAATTAAGATTAGCCCGTGAAAGTGCCAGTTCGGGCTAGGGCCTCCAGCGACGGCAGGGTGGCTTACCACTGCATCCTCGGGTTAGCCAAGTCCGTAGGACCTCCACTTTTGTGTTTTCTTCCCCTTTTGTCCATCTTTCGCTATTCGGGACCACTAGTTAATGGTAGGTATTCCATTCTTAGTTATTTACACTATTTGAAGCCCGAAGTGGAAGTTTTTAAGACTGAAAATCCCAAGCTTCACTAGTTGCACACATATTTTAATTAAAAATTTTCAACAGATAGTTTTGTGAAATTAAACTGGATATATTGCGAGATTTAGTTTTGGATCCGTATTGAGCATAAACAATTGAATAGCATACACAACGTGTCTTAAGGCGAAAGTTCCTGTTTAAGACATTGAATCTGAAAAATCTGTTCTTCTCTAAATTGAAACTGTTCAGTTGTGCTCTGTTTCATTATGGTTGGAAATAAAATATATTATTTAAAAAACTCTATGTTTTAGAACTCTTTGCCGGTCACCTTAAGTGAATTTACAGGCCTTAATGGATACATAGTTTTTCCAATGAAACGCTTGAATTCCAGACCGTATTACTGTCGTTGCTAAATACTTCGCTCAGCCAGCGAACACGTAATGCTGAATTAGGGGTCTGAGTTTCCTCGCTAAGTGCATACCAGAAAACTGCATTAACAGTTTTTGTATCTCTTAGGGACGGATTTTTGGTTCATATTATTGAAGTTGCATAAAACGACAAAGTCTGGCAAACATCTAAGTGCACATTAATTTATATACTTCGGTGCCACGACTCCTAGAGTTGGCTAACAGTGCTCGCACCCTATCAAGATATAAGTGCCAAACTTACAAACACTTGCAAATTTGAATGTTAATGATAAAGCAAATTGGAAGGATCAAATTAAATTTAACGAACCAATCCAGTTCCTTTATATGCTAATAGTAAAGTCTAAAACTTAACTATGAAAATAACAATACACAGACGTCCAGTTTGTCCATACCGTCCTGACACTCCATGTGCGCAAGAGAGGAGAAATTTAGGGGAAGTGACTGGAGTGGTGGGGAAAAAGCAAGTGACGTTAGAGTTCAATCACATACGCAAGTAGGGTGCATTTACACATTGTAAACAATTATTGTGTAGTTATTACAGTCAGAGTAAGTAGTGAACTAATCCCCACCTCTCCTATCATGCAAGTGGGCAAGTCTGTGATATCACGCATCTAACCTTAAGTAGTGGGGGAGTGCCAAGACGACCTGGACAGACTATACTTATCTAAAGAAGAAGATGAGTACATCATTGTGTCGCTTATGTGGATTCCTGGTCATGTAGGAGTGGCAGGAAATGAAGGTGCTGTGGCTGGTAAGACTACGTTCTATATGTTTTAACTCTACTGTTCTCTCGGGTTATATTAGTATAGCCAGTTTCACATCAAGTTCTTTCCTGCTGGCACTATGAGTGGTGTGCCTTTCAAGGGAAATAATTCTGAAGGGATTATGTCCTTCCGTGTCCTCGGGGTTAGATCCTCACTTATTTGCTAAGAGTTAATTTTTGCAGCATCAAAACCAATCCTAAGGACATTAGCGCCGGACAGGAAAGATGCAACGAAGTTCTCTATAAAAGAATCAATTATAGTTTGTCATTAGCAAAGCTCATTAAAAGCATAAAAAGCATCGGACCATACCTTGGCACAGTCGCAGGTGGGGCCAGGAAAGTAAGTAACGCAGCCCCAAGAACCCAAAAAATTGAAATAGTCTGGAAGTAGGGTGGACTTGACCACAGTCATTAAGTCATTCATTTGTGAATATGTATGACAATGAAAAGACATATGTTAAACGATTCTAAAGAACTGTCTGGAATTCAGACCTCACAGGAATATTGCCACAAAAGCAGTAAGTTGCACTTTTTTTTTCGTAGTGCCAGCACAAGTGCTCTTGTTACGTTGTACAAAGCGAAAGAAACTTCAAATCAGTACAGTTTCTGAGTCTGAACTGTATTCCCTCCCTTCTGGGACAATAAACACCTAGTTAGTCTTAAACCAATCCCATAGAATTTATGTAATATCAGAATTTCCGTTTTTGCATTATAATGAATATTTTAACTTTCTACAGTGGATGGATTCGACTAGGCCGCAGAAAGGTGATTTTAAATTGCAAGCCAATTGAGTGGCGAGACGTATGTTGCCGCAGGAAATGATGGCCAAACGACCTCCGGAACAGGATTTTAGCCTATAATCATACAGAAGACGAAGAAGAATTGTTGACATATTTCCCCCATTGTCTAAAGCAAGAAACCATGCTGATATAATCTGCAGTAGTTTATGTTGGTAAGGAAATACTAAATCATCTCTGCCAGGTGAAGCCCCGCCGTTCAGCTCTCTTACAGCCGACTTCCTCAACTGCTGTTTGCTAACATTATGGGAAAAGTTTAACATCATGTTAAAACTCTTGCGTTCCAGCAAGCTTTTGCAGTGAATTGTTCGTTGACATATTGATAACGACGAAGACAACTGCGAATACTGCTTTCGAGAAGGTAATGACAGAGGTATGGTTTCTCAACGCGCTCCGATGCTCTTTCGTCTCCTTATCGCAGTGGTGTAAGTGTCAGTAGTAAACAACTAGTTAAGTTAATGTCATGTTTAAATTCACTTTTCATTTATGGACGCTCTTTAACTGCTATGAGACTCAGTATCCCGTTCTGTTTTGCGTACGAAAGACTACTTTATTTTTGCTCAGAGACCCACTTATCAGGCTTGAGTTTTTTATTACATGTCGTAAATCTACCACATGGGACTGCCGCCTTTACTTCCCTTCCGAAGGAAGCGGTTCTAACTATCTAATCCGCCCGAGAATACATCACCGTCCGACAGGTTTGAACCCGAGACTGCCATGTGATTCAGGAACTGTCATGTGGTTTTCCTGATTGAAGTTACATTGCTATGTCAATTGAAAAATCTAGATGTGGAAGAACCAATTGTTCACCATTTAAAAATTTTAGCTCTTTGCTAACTGTAGAGGAATTATCGTAGGTGGAAAAGGCCAGCAGACTTGGATTAAAGGATAAGGGTGCAGCCTGGTGGAAATTCACGGGTAATTTAATTCAAATGTAGGTTTTTTCCAAAACCCGAATTGTAGCGAACGCGTGCTAACATAAAACGCAGCTCCGAAAATGGCGGGTGGTTTGAAATTGAATGGTGCACACTACATTGATGCCAAAGTGTACAAAATGTGTTTATCACCAAGCAGCAAAACGTGGACACCGATGAAACAGGAAGTATTTTGATTTGAAAATGTACTGTATGCCCCCGACAAGAAGGCAAGAGGGGAATGAAGGGCAGAGGGGGCTTGAACTGTGTATCTACTCTGGTAGCGGACCTGCTTACTAGGAAATGAGTGTATGAGAGTGCATATTTCTGGCTACGGGTGAGTTATGTGACAACATTGTGTATTTTAAACGAGCCTAGCATCCTTGTCATACTCGGAAACTAGGCATAAACACCGTGTGGGAAGCACAAAATGATTACGCTACACATTCCTAAGACTTGCCTTCTTGTCCTGGGCATACAGTACATATATCACTTTAAGAGTAAGAGAAGTATCTTGATTATTTATCAGTTAATTATGCATGTGGATCATTCCTTTGGATGAATGAACAAAGAACGTCGTTTTGAAATATTTCAGTACGTCATCAAAAAATAATGCAAAAAGGACGGAAAAACAAAACCGCTAGGTTAACGCAACAGAATGGAATAGTGCAAAGCGAAATGCGGCGAATTGTTCATTGTTTAGATATTGTTGTGTAGGGTGTTGTATGTAACATGACTTCCTCATCAGTTTTATAATATATACAGATTTAACAGGTGTACTTATTGAAAGTATGATCCTAATTGCTCTGTTTGATGCGTTAGTATAATGTACAGAGGTTTAACAGGTTTACTTATTGAAACTATGGTCATAATTACTTTGTTAAATGCATTAATACTGTTAATGTATTGCTGATGCTACTTAGCGCAATATTAGTTATTGTCCCGGGAACAAAATCACATTTGAAGCAGGATGTAAAACGTCAGAAGGAGAGGAATAAACATTAGAGTGTTATCTTCAGTTTCACTTGTGTCAATCACAAGTTGTCTCAGCTGAGCAACGAATTTCGAGGCACACATATAGTACATGTTGCAACGTTGCGCCCCATCTAACCTGTACTGTCATCTAAGGGTGAGACAGGCTGTAGTAAATCATTTTCGAGTGGTCACCTGTAAACCTTTGTCTGCACTTTTTGTTTTACAGATTATATAAAAATTCTGTATTGTATTTAAGTTTCTGGAATGGAAGTAATGATACACGTGCCTCTCTGAGAATATTGTACCTCTCTCGTGTAATTAATGGCGATTCATCATACGCATGAGGCAAGACTGCATTGTTTCTCGAGAGTTGTGCTTGTAGTCCATATCGAGCTCTCGGCATGAAGTCGATATTTTGTGACACATTAACAGAGAACATCGCTTTAGCTAAGCATCAATCTTCCTCAGCTTCTTTCAACACAACGTGCTCGTCATTAAATACAAACCCAAATCGCGGCATTAATATTCGGTCAGCGTGGTAGCATTTTATCAATATCAAATAAGTGCCATACAGGATCATAAATTGAACCATACGTAATTAACGTCTTATTTTGAGTTCACCTCGACTTTGCACGTTTCATAAATATAAAAGAGTGATTAAAATAGTTTAAATCCATATCAAATGTATAAAAATAACGTGTGTGTTGCACCGCGCTATCATTATTGAGCACCACCACATAGCATAAGTAGTTTTTCGCTCGATAATTAGATGATGATGATGACGATGTAGGATTAAGGGCGTTCAACTACCTGGTCATGAGCTCCCTTATAAAACGTGACATGGCAAAAGCCAGAGATAAATTTCAATATAAACTAAAATTACTAGTAAAAAACCAAATATATGTAGGTACGTAACGATACAAAACGAAGAGACAAATGCCAAAATTACAACAACGCTATAAAAAGGTAGGAAAATATGAAACCTCGATATCTAAAGTTCTAAATCGTTAGGTTAATGTTTACCATTACTAAAATCTTCAAAACTTCTTCAACCTCTTGTTTATCATCCGCCGTGACCTCTGTAAGTCTGACTGGCAGTTGCAGAATTTCGAAGGTGCTCTGGGGAAGCACACTCCAGCAGCACGTGACGGACCGAGAAAAGGTTGTCGCACAGCGGACAAAGAGGAGTAGGGTCCCGTTTAAAAGGTAACCATGTGTAAAATTGCAATGGCCAATGCGTAACCGAGCCAAAATTACCTCCTTGCGACGAGATAGGCGAAAAGAGGTTACCCGGTTTATAGGAAGTTCTTTTCATTTCTCTAAGCTTATTACCACAGAGAGCTGGCCACTCTTCGTGCCAGCACGACAGCACCGCTCTTCGCACTTCAAGCTTAAAGTCTTCCGAAGTAATACGAGAGATGGTAATGCTGGATCTGTGGTTGCCGCCTTCACTGCCAAATCCGCCATGTCATTCCCCGGCAAACCTACGTGACCAGGAATCCATGCACTTGTCACATTAACCCCAGATGCGTATAAAATATGAATGCATCCTAGATACGCTGTATACGTACAATAGGATGCTGGTTGTACAGCTCACTAAGGCTCTGAAATGCACTAAGTGAATCACTCAAAATTAGGCAGTCACCCAATTTATGACAGCGAACATATAAAAGGGCTCGGTATATTGCATACGGCACTGCAGTATAAATGGAAGTGCTATTATGAAAATTAGCCATGTAACAGTCAGTAATATAGTAAATTTGTGGGTTAAGCTACTCTTATATTCACCCTCATACAATAATACATACGTATATGTTTAATGGGAACTCACATTAGACCCCATTAAAATGATGGAGAATAAAATCAAGGAAGTATTGTATTAAACAAAATAACAGATGGAAGGAAAGAACAAACATTTCAATGTATTGTATTATCTCACCTCTTAAGTTCATATTTGTTTCTGCTGGATTCACACGATAGATTTTGGTCACAGGAGTAAGTAACGTAATGGTTGAGAAGGAGCCGCAAAGCAAGGCTACTTCAGAAACGTGATTTAATGCATCAGCTAAATCAACTTCTTTCACAACTCGGTTAACACCGCATGATATATGTATGAGTACCTCACTTTTCATTTAGAAATAAGTACAGTAAAACCTGACTAAAATGGAACGCGATCGTTCCAGTAATATTTTTCGTTTTCACGGGTTTCCGTCTTACAAAGGGTTGTAAATATTTTAGTAAAACAAAGTACAAATAATATAATCGTATAGAATTAAACTGAAGAAGTAATTTGAAATAAAATTCTGCAAATAAAAAACAGGTTCAATTGTATCTTTTGGTGTGTTTTCAATTTACATGTCATACATAATTGCAGTTTCTCCATTAGTTTTTTTCTCTCACATATATCCGTCAAAGTGCACTGTTGCGAGTTCTTGACAAGAGAACGCTCTATGATCTCCTTTGCATCCTTCATCAACCCCAGGAGTTCTGGAACATTCTTGGAAGCTGCAAATTGCTCAAGGTCATTCACAACAGCAACAATTCTGCACCAGGACCAGATGGTATTAGCTATACCCTTTATAAAGTATTTTTCACGATTATTAAAGAACGTCTGCTGCAACTGATGAATGTCACTGTTGAAATGAGCGACCACTTTTCGCGTTTTAATGAAGGAATTGTAATTTTAATTCCAAAATGTGTAAAACCCCGCCATTTTAACAGCTTTAGGCCAATAACACTGCTGAATACCGATTTTAAGATTTTTACATCGATTTTAGCCAACAGACTGCGTCGTGTACTGCCAGCTTTGATTAGTCCGGAACCAAATTGTTTACTTCCAGACAGGATAATCTCTCACAATGTGGTACAATTACCTTTTGGGACCTGGCCTCAGACGTTAACTTTGGTTGATGTTCCCATTAAAGACCACGTCACTATTCTAGGCCTCCAAATCACCACGAACGTCACAGCAATGGTCAACTTAAATTTGACATCCTTAATCAATCTTTTTTTTTTTTTTTAAATTAACGTCCTCCAACATTGCGTCATATCGGACGAGGTCCATGGAGCTTTAAGTTACCCACTCGTCTTCTCAGGATAAGGGAAAACCTCGGAAAAAACCTTACCCGGATAACTTACCCTAAGCGAGATTCGAACTCGCGACCTCTTGAACGTGAGGCAGACACGCTAACCATCACGCTATTGAGGCGGGCCCTTAATCAATCGCATCCGCTACACCCTACAGCGCCACTTGGGCAGAAACCTCAACATTCTCCAGAGAGTTTGGATTGTTAACCTCTTGGACTTATCAAAGCTATGGTATATGACCCAAATTCTGCCCCTCCCTTTAGATTTCCCAGCGCATCGAGTTAGC
Organism: Tenodera sinensis; assembly: GCA_030765045.1. Classification (NCBI taxonomy): domain Eukaryota; kingdom Metazoa; phylum Arthropoda; class Insecta; order Mantodea; family Mantidae; genus Tenodera; species Tenodera sinensis. The sequence continues at coordinate 95,477,905 of CM060962.1, read as the reverse complement.
ATGCCATACCACCTGTGTAATGGCCATGTGTATAAAGTGGCAAAATCTCAGCTCTGGCGTCCCATCATGAGTGGAGGCCTCGGACTAATAAAGGTTTCCGCAAAATGTTCAGCACTGTTCATTGGAACTTCTTCACATCTGGGACATCTCAAGGACAACAGACAGCTTTAGTCCAGCACTGGAACATAATGGGCCATGTCATTTATCGCCGGATGTTGAAATGTATTGCCACTTTACCTGCGAATTTCGTCCCTGGGGATTCAATTCCTACTGCACAGATCCTCTATCGCCATCTTCTGTTCCGGTTTCCTTCTACTTCCACAATAGAGTAAAAATATCCGAACCTTCCTTGGAAGAATATATGGAGAGTTTTTCGCTACGCCGATATCCCGACGGACCGGAAAGTCTCTGTCTACAAGATGTTCAATGCCATAGTACCCACAGCAGAAAAACAACATCGCCACATCTGCAATTCACCTTATTGTTCCTGATGCCACAGCCTTGATACCCTTCATCACCGTCTTACAACCTGCATTCCCGAAACTTGGCACTGGATTCAACATAAAATCCGCTGCATTACTACGGCGTTTCATCCAGATATCCAGGTTAAACGGCGTGTATTTGCCCAAATATGGCTTATTATGGGCTCCACTATATGTTGCAGGATCCAGCTCCCAGTGTCCGTGGCCTTCAGAGATTTCTCACGGAATATGGATGGGCCTCAAAAGGGGGAGGGAAAAAAAACTCGACTTTCCCTTGCTGCTATACCATAACGTAGATGTCCTTTCTGTGTAAAGGATTGTGCCAGCTGGATGGAGGTGTAACCGTTTCGGAGGTGTCATCGACCGGTGTGGAAGAGTTGCAAGATGAAACCAAAGGGAGGACCAGCAAAGGAGACTGACAGGATTCAATGGATAGTAGTGTGCTTTATCATGAGAAAGACAGTTACAAAAATGCAGCTATGCTTTATTATTACACCCTATTGTAATTTACATGTATTGTTGTTTCTTTTATTTTAATAAAAACAAATTGAAAATAAAAAAATTCCTTCCATGACTTCACAACTGCTGTTTCCAGCAGCAATATCTGCTACACTTTGAATGTCTTCAGCCGTGGCAAGTTCGTTATCAAAGCATGTAATTATGTGTTATGCATAATGAAATTCCGTCCTAAGTTATTTATGCAAACGGTTCCGGAAAAACTATTCCGTTTCCGCGTTAGGCAGTTTTCCGGTTTAGAGTGCTTTTTAACTTAGGAAATAGCTCCGTTCCGAGATTTATTTTCCGGTTGTCCAGGTTTCCGGTATATAGGGTACAGTTTAGTCAAGTTTTACTGTATATGGAATGTTGCATTGACCCACTCACAAGAAACGCAATCAAGGTCTATCAGGAGTTATCATGGAGCATCCCTGGGGACAGGTGCGAGACCCATTAGAGTAAGTCTCGACTCCTTTCATTCCTTAGCTCAGGCATCGGCGAACATGTACTCAATGGGGTATCAATATGACGTCTCAACATGTAACCTGCAATGCACATGACGTAATGTAGAACAGGAGATGGCATTGACCTTCGTTCAGAGTCAGTGCTGGACTCGCTCGCTACAGAGTACAGTAAGGAATAGTACACATACTTGAATCCAGCTATTTTGGTCTACGATACTTTATTTAGGCCTAGATATTTGAGCAATATATTTTATTTCACTTCTATTTGCAATGTACCTTAGAAATCTAGTGATATATCACAAGTAGCCACTCTTAGTATAGCACGCAAATTATCATCTGTTAATCGCGATCGTTGCTTCGATTTTACAAGTTTCATTTTGGAAAAAATTGTTCCACATATGTGGATCCAAAGATAGCTGCAACAGCGACAGCAAACGATCTAAGAGACGGATATGTATCTGCTTTCAGATTTTTAAACATATCCAAATCAGTCAATTTTTTTTACACTGGAAATGAATATACGTGTCACATTGTATATCAGCGACTTCCTGCTGTAATTCTGGTTAAACTTTATCTGAATCTATTGCAAGAGGATTAGCAAAAAGAGAAAAATCATTTTCCATGGATTTAAAATCACTGAATCGCTTTACTTCAAATTCACTGTTTATCTAAAAGACCAGTATATTTATTCAGATTTGTTACAGAAATATTGGGAAGAGATTTTAGACATGGAAAATGATGATACTCTTTTCTCATGAGATTTGATTTCCATAAATCCGTTATCTTTACGAATGATCTAACCATGCCATACATATGAACTATATTGTGGAAATTTCCCTGAAGACGACGATTAAGATTATAGAAATGTTGAGAAATGTCAGTGAGGAAGGCTAAATTACTTATTACTCCCAAAGTAATTACTAAATTACTCCCAATTATTCACGGAGTCTATATCTCAAACAAAGAAAGAAAAAGGAAATTTTAAGACATATTCAGTACAACATAAACATATGTTGAAATTAAGCACTAATATCAACATACCTGCCCCTTTAATAATAAAGATATCACTTCACGTATTTCGAAAAATCGTTTGAGCATGTCTCCTCTGCTTAACCATCTGACTTCTGTGTAGTATGAAAGGACTTCATAAGGAAGACCCAAATCTTCCAGTACTTTACGAAATTTCGGTGTTTCAAGGAGTCTGATTTTATTGTATTTATAGTATGTATAACTATGTCCATTACATGTTTCATATTTAGTATTTTTGTCCATAATGCTTCCTGATATGTTATACATATAACATTTTATGTTATTGTTTACTCTCATTTCATTTAAATAACGTTTCACTCTACCAATTAGACTCTTTTTTCACCAGTCATATTTCGAGCTCCATTTGTTACTATGGATACAAGACTTTTTAAGATTCAGTTTCTTTTCTTCTACATATTTCTTAAATGCTTGAAATAATTCTGTCCCTGTAGTATGTTCCTAAGTGGAACGACTTCAAGCATATATTCTTGTATCGAGAGGTTGTTAGTAACTCCACGAATGAAAATTACCAACTTTGCTGTGTCAACGTTGTCAGCGCTTTCATCCACCGCGAGAGAAAAGGCTACAAATTCATGAACCTTGGTTTGTAGTCTTTTTTCGGCTATTTCTGCTATATTATGGATTCTACTTTGTATGGTTCGTGGTGATAATGCAATATTATTAAAAATATTATATTGTTCAGGACAAATTATGTTGGGAACTTTACTCTCGCATTTGTTATGAAATCTCCATCACTAAAACACCTCAGTGACAGAGCAATCTCCAAAGCAACAGCATAGCTGGCGTGAAGTTATCTATCAGTTATATTGTTTGAATTAATATTAGGTGTATTATCTGAATATTGCACTTTGAGCTGTTGCAATTGGTTAGTCCGATCTAAACCTGAAACAAATAAAAGTAATAAAGAACTTTACGTCAGTGTTATGCTACTTCAAATCGTGGTGTAAATTTATGAATACATTCTTACCTGTAATTGTATGGTGATCTTTATGACCTGTATCATAATATCGCTTGATGTTCCATTGATGAGTGCCTTTTTGAACTTTAGAGCACAACAGACATCTTACGTTGTCTTCTTTTGCGTAACAAAAATACTTCTCCCACGATTCTTGAAACGCACGTTTCCGCGCAGGCACCCTTGACTTTGACAGAGACATGTTTAGAAGTACAGGTAAATACGACAGGACAGTCCGCCCTTGATCGTTGTGTACGCAGTGTCAGTTAAGGCTGCGAGAGAGGCGGAGACAGAGTGTACGCCATAGTTGCGAGGCCTCATTGAGTACATGTTTGCCGATGCCTGCCTTAGCTGATATAAAGTTAAACACAATAGCTTTCAATAAGGCAAAAGGTAACGTTTTGAAAATATCGAAAAAGTATAGAATGTTTATCTAAAAGTATTAGATCTGACGTGTCAATGAGGAAACGAGAAGGAGAGTAGCAACTGCTCCCACATCACATTACAGCACGACACAAGAGGTTCAAGTTGAAGCTATACATTCACCCTCATTACACCGTTGTTTGCCCATACATACACACGGCACATTGTAATAGTAAAAATGAGCCCCATTTCTACAGATATTTTAAATTACTTAGTTCTAGATCGACGGCCGTGTTTTCTCATCACCAATTTATTTAAATCAGGGTTCAAAGCCGAGCAGCTTATCCGTGGAACATAAGCTAAATTCATATCTGTTAATGTAAAGCTGGATCTGTTTTTCACATGATTAAGTTTTGAAATACGTTGCTGGTCCTAGCAGATTGTTGAATGGCGTCGTTGGAAGCCTGTAACGGCTTATTTTTATCGAGCTTGTTGGAGAACTGGGATTTCAATTCCTCAACCCTCTGTTGTAGAGTGTGCCCTCTATAACAATAGAATTAATTCCAATGTTGAAGAGTGTGATAGCACAAGTAGTATGATTCATCCAGCAAACAGTAATTAATGGACAGCGTAATGACAATACTTATATTAAAGAAAATAATAATAATTATTATTATATGTTTTATGAAAATATATAAACATACTGGTATAACAATCTTGCCGTATTCATTGATACGTTTGTTGTTAAAATGGTGTCTAATATAAAAGTGAGATACGTGGCGCAATGAATAATCACAAGTTAAACAAGATATTGTTTCATTATGTAAAATACAAAAATAATTTCCCATTCCTGATGAAGTGCACGCGTAGTCATTCTGAACGTCCGTTCAATACTGTTCACGACCTTCAACTGCACCGTGTAGCCTACTGCTATAGAGGGAGTCACACAGCTGAGTAGGGGAGGTGACTTCTAGGAGACAGTTGATGACACGCCTCTATTAGACATCGAGTATCGATGATCGACGGTATCGAGGTCCTATCCCTAAATGAAAATGTTATTTTGAACACTAGAAACTGGAAAGGCGAAGCGTGCAAACTGACTGGCTGTGGTCCTTAAAGGTAGCGGTGTAAAATTAAAGCAATATAACATAAAATGGTTTACATTTACTAAATTAATGGGAATTTATAAAGTTTTGCCCCACTGGTTTAGTACCACGTGACATGTACAAAATTATAATTCGCTAACCGTCTTTCTGACCGTTTAAACTTGTAGTGCTAAGAAAGAATAACTTAAAGTGTGTTGAAACGTTCCTGGATGCAGACATTAAAAGGCTGATGCACAATACGAGAATGTTACCCTTTTACAACACAGGAAATAAACTGGTGGAGGCAAACATATAGATAGCAGTGACACGGACTGAGTGGCAGGAGAATGGATACAGAGAGACGCTTTTAGCAAGGTGTATGTCCATTACGTAGACGAGACAAGATGCTGTGCCTATCCTCGTATTCGAGCATTGCACACTGAAGGCTTGGAGGGAAAAGCTCAACAAGGCGTAATGGAATATGGACAGAAGAAGCCATTAAGGGATGGTTAGCTGCCATGCTCCCATGCGTAGCGTGGGAGTAGTACGCCAGTCTTCTCATCCTAGGTCAGGAGTTAAATTTAAGTCGTTCATATGTTTGGATCCATAGAATCATTTGAGCATTATTTCGCTTACTGCACTTACCGCCTCTGCAATCGTGAGTTTAGTGGCATGTAACTCTTAAAAGGTTTATGTTTAATAAACATTTCAAAACAGTATATAAATTTTCGTGCCAAGCCTAAAAAAAGTGGTTTTAAGGACGAAAGTGGATGGAGTGAGAGATCTGGGACCATTATTGAAAGGCTACTGTAGTATTTAAAAATGCAGAGTATACTGTTACAGAAGATCTATTATTTCAGTAATGCACAATTTTGAACACTAACCATAGTGCATAATTATAGGAACAGGTGACATATTTAACCGTTTTACTTTCTGAGCGGAGAAAATGCATTGTAGGGCTCGGCGCATTACAAAGGACGGGCGGGGCTTAGCTGCTTCTCACCACATGCAGGGACGGCGAGCAAAGGCACAAGGTCAAGCTTCCTCGCACGACTCACGCGAGCGAACACGTGACTAACAACAATTGAAGCTGCGGCTACACAAATGGGGTTTTCTCCGGTGCTTTCGAGAAAGATCTGATTGCGTCCGCGCCGTCGTGTTTGAAGGAGTTCGAGAAAGGTCCATGTGATGCCATCTCCTCTATATAAGAAGGCTAGGGAACAGCAGATCAGTTAGAGAGTTACAGTAAAAGACATGTGCGTGCAAGACAGCTGTACGTGTGTGAGTCGACGTGAAAGATACGTCGGTTGTCAGGAAGAAGATTTCACGACGTAGATGGATCGTATCCTCATAGTGAGTGTATAAGAGACTGAGAAAGTGAAGAAAGACTCTGAAAGGACTGAGGCAAGGTTATGAGAAGTAAAACTTGTGAGTTGTGATAACACGAAAGGCTGTAAACGTATTAGCGACGAGAAGAAAACTGTATTTGTGATAAACTTTTAGAGGACAATAAAGTGATAGAAGATTAACTGAAGGGATTTCCTCGTTTTGAGACATTATTATAAGATTTTTATAAATATTGTTCTTAAGCAGCAGCCGATATAGTCGGGACATTTTAGTACTAGTGGTGTTTAACATCCGTTCTTATTACATACTGCACCACAGGTAGTGGACACTAATGACACATGAACTGAAGTGATATTTGGGAAAGGGATATTGCAGAGGAAGCTTTCCAGGCCTGAGTTTAGTGTTTCTCCCCGATATTTGCCAGTAATGAGGACGGAGGAAAATCTAGAGAAAAAGTAAAAAATCCTCAGGGATGATGCTCCTTGCGGGATTTCAGCTCCGAACCTCTCGTTTATGCGTCCGTGTCTTAAATCCTTCGGGGTGATCCGAGTCTGTCGTAGAAGCACTTAAGTCACTATGATAACTGAAGGTTACTGTTAGCCTAAGCTACGTATGATAATAATTTAAGAAATAGGAATTTCTCAAATTTGTGAGGCAACAGTGCTAAAAAGGACACTAATGTTCAATTCAACAGTTGAAATCGTCGATACTTGTGATTTAAACGGTTATTATTCACCCCGTTTGGTAGAAGAAGGAATAAAAAGAACAAAATGAATGTATCTGCTACTGCAAATGCAACATTTTTTATTCATTCGCCATTGTGTATCAACCCCCGGCTAACAAGCGATAAAAATGTAATTGCGCTGCAAATGTCGCTGTTAAAATAAATGAAGCATTAGCGAAAACCGTGCATTTCCTATTTCACAGTCCGGTCAAGCTGAGAGTCATAAATAATTCTGCTGTTGTTAATTCATAGCATTGTGTTAGCGTTAATATAGATTCATACGGTACACAAAAACTTCACACATGCCGCAGCACTAAGACCATGGTCATGATGCTGCTAATTCAGCCTATGACCTCGTTTTACAACTCATTATTTTTGCGTCCATTTGCTGCATTTATTCTCATTATTCTCTTAAATTGATATTTTTTATTTATTCATTTTTATTTAATTCTTTTCTTTTACATTAGCTACCTTTTATTTCTAGGATATATTTTCGAACAATAACTTGTTTTTATTAGCCTCTCGTTTGAAATGTTGAATAAAAATTTAAATCATCAGTACTAAGTTTCGAACTCAAGCCAGGAATCTGACTACGTGCCGATGTTCTAACCGCTTGAGCTACCATGGCGATATTCCTCTAGGAGCAAATTACTTCATCTGATTCGAGTATCCCTGTAAATCTTCAGGGCAATCTCGGATACTTGAAGTCTTATACTTCAAATGTGGCGTTCAGTGTTCGGAGAACTTTTTATTTCCGTGCTTTTAGTTAACAGTTTTAGGGTTAATGTATGTGTATTTGATTTTCACACTAATTTTGTGTGTGTGTGTGTTTGAGAGTGAGTGACTGAGTGTGTGTGTGTGTGTGTGTGTGTGTGTGTGTGTGTGTGTGTGTGTGTGTGTGTGTGTGTGTGTGTGTGTGTGTGTGTGTGTGTGTGTGTGAACTGCGTGTGAACCGTCGTAGTGAGAGAACTGGCATGTTGTGCATGAAGCAGTTAATGAGTGTTGAATGATCGTATCGTCAGAGTTAATTTTTGTAAGACAGAGAGAGAGAGAGAGAGAGAGAGAGAGAGAGAGAGAGAACTGAAAAAGAGAAAATTGTGTCTTAAGGTACGAGTAGACAACAGCTGTAAGTTGTAGTATCACGAAGGACTGAAGACTAAGTTAATATCATTAAAAGAGAAGTGATCAGCGCATTTAGTTGGAAGAAAATAAAGTGATAAAAAATGTAACTAAAATGAACTTTTGTCGTTTTTGTCACAATATAATAAACAATGTATTTCCAAAGTCAAAATTTCAAAGCGTTTTTAGTTTTGAGCTTTTTATTTAGTTAATTTTAGTATACAGGGTTTTTCCAATAAGTAATGGGACCAGTGTTGCCATGTCTGCCGAAGTAAAAGCAGAAGATTTGATTTGAAAAAAGCAGGAGAAAGGAGTAGATTTTTTTAAAAAGGCAATTTTACTTAGTGTATACATATTTATGACGACAATAATAATGATAATAATGATGATGATGATGATGATAATAATAATAATAATAATAATAATAATAATAATAATAATAATAATAATAATAATAATAATAATAATAATAATAATAATAATAATAATAATAATAATAATAATAATAATAATAATAATAATAATAATAATAATAATATTGATGATGATATGATGATAACAACAACTGCCATTGCCATTGTTATTAATATTATTGTTAGTGTTATTGTTATTATTGTTGTTGATGTTATTATTGTCGTTATAGTTACCGTTGTTATTATTATTATTATTATTATTATTATTATTATTATTATTATTATTATTATTATTATTATTATTATTATTATTATTATTATTATTATTATTATTATTATTATTATTATTATTATTATTATTATTATTATTATTATTATTATTATTATTATTATTATTATTATTATTATTATTATTATTATTATTATTATTATTATTATTATTATTATTCCACGAAGCGCTGAAGACAGCTGTAAAAACGAACTTGGGTTCCATTTTCAGTACTGGCATGGAGGATTTCTTCCCTTAGCACTAAATCAGGAGCCACTTTACATAAATACCGGCGACTGAGGTCCTGTAATTCGCAAGTAGTAAGCGCATGTTGACGACATACTGTGTTATTGCCCACATGCACTACAGCCTGTGCAAGATGTTCTGATGTGGAGGACGGTGGAGGTGGAGCTTGCAGCAACTATGATGTAATGTTATCCGTAAGTACCCGAAGTGAGCATTTATTATGAATTACTACTGTGATGGTTCCAGGCATGTTACGATAATTCTGCTATTCTGGACATCTCAACATCGTGAACCAAAAAGTGTTCTAACTATTTTGTTCCACTTGTGTTTTACCTTCACATGGAAATGTTTCTGTTATTTGTATCTTCTCAAAATGCGCCAATGTTTATGAATAAAGTGACACATGCTCAAGATATTTACATAACATATAAAATGCATACGTTGTATGTGATAACCACATTCTTTTTTTCTTCTTAACTTTTATAGCCGAGCATGACAAACATTTTTCAAGTTTAGCCACGAGTGCGGCCGGGTCCTTGCAGACTTCTATTGGAAATGAGACTATGCGTGTTAGCAGAATTCTAGTTGCAAGTAATATGTTTTTGAATCTAGCTAGCTAACTGGCTTGAAGGGCACTGCGATTAGATATCACGCCACATTAATTATTAGTCCAGAGGGAAATTAATGACTGATTTTACAGGCAACTTAGTGTGCATGAACAAGGTCTCTAAGAGATAACTCCTGGGAGGTATCTACCTTCTCCTAAAGTTGCCAATATATATTATCTCCAATAACAGTGTATCGAATTATCATTTTAGATTAAAGACTTATAAAAAGTAGAAGTGCTATTTTGTTCATTACGAGTATCAGATATTGCAACCATCGGCAAAGGTTTCATACCAAACCCTTTATGAAAATGCGGAAGAAAGGTGGCTTCAATAAAGAAAGTGCGTATATATCACGGTTTAAAAGTACATGTGATCAGCTAGAATGCCTGTGAAACACCTACCCTCCCTTTATAAGACCCTTTCCTTGCATATAAAATAAATCGCTGTATGTCAACAAGGGACTCCCGTTGGTTACAACTGCGCATGCGCGGCGAAAGCGTCAAATCATGAGTAGTAGCAAAATTCGCTAAAATAGAGGGCTTTTATTTCTTCCTTCAAATATACTTCAATATTCAATGCCACAGCCGGGATTTGAACCACATACCCTCCGCTTACCAGACAGGTGCTATAACCATTAAGCTACTATGACAATATCCCAGAATGACATTGAATTCTCCAACCAATTCATATTTCTCCCGGTAAACCACAAAGGCAGTCTCACATCAGAGACAATTACCCCAATGGTGACTATCGTAAGTACTTTTGTCCCAGGATTAATTAACCTTCAGATGGTAATAATTATTTATTTATACCAACAAGCTTGCTTTTGGTGTTTTTGAACCTTTCATTTCCAGTTCTAGCTCTTAAACATTGCCCACACACGCCTTGTGTGTTTAAAAACATCAACAGTAAGTTCGTTGACATAAGTAAATAATAGTATTGCATTATGCTTAACTTTTGGACACTAACATTACCCAAGGCTTATCCGCGCGATCTGCATCTTTGGGAATTAGGTTTGCAGACCTTATGACTACGCTCTATCGTCGTTTTGAAATAATGTCGCAAACATTATGCATGTGTAACCTAGCGGTTTGTGAGGACAACTTAGTAGCAAACCCATGAGGAGCATCGGAAAGAATCTGAAACTGCCGAGTCGTTTATGCGAGTTTATTGCACATAAACGGCGAGACAGTGTATGTACACTGTTCAGATGCAATCATGTCTTCAGAACAGCAACGTGTTATACATCTGTAGGCGCGAGTGATCATTCATCTACGTTCCATTTCTGACTGTATGCCAAGAAAGTTGTATTTCGCTGTTCTAGTAAACAGGTAAGACGCAAACGTAGCGCTGTGACAACCAAGGTCAATACGCCTTGTCGCTTTGCCAGGTACTATCTAGTATCCCCAACAGTTATCCGACCAGAATATTTTATTTATCTCGAGAAAATCAAAACTCAATTAGGATTTAATTGACTATCTCAGGATTAAGAAAAGCATATAAAGGTTTCAAGTAATAAATTTTAAATGTTAATTAACATACTAAATTAATTGATTGAACTGCTTCCATATAGTTTTCTGTTTCTCTTTGTGTTGTTTGGTGCTGTGCTGTTTTGTTGGAGATAACTTCAAAAATATACGCGGAAAATAACCGACGAACGCAAACAAATTAGTAGATGCAAGGGGAATAATAAAAACAGACAAATGCTACGAAGGTGACAAAACGGACAAATGCTAGGGAGGTGATAAAATATGGAATATACAGCCATGTTTTGTTGAAACGCGTTACGTAGCATCTTATAGGTCAAAAATAGGATGACGGCGTAAGAGTGCGATAGTCTGTGAAAAAGGATTGCTGGTGGGGCTTTTGTAATATGCACTGAAGGTACTAGATGCCTCCCCCCAAAACGAGAAACGTATGTATGTATACACATCCCACCACTAATACAAGAGTATTGATTAGAGTCAGATTTCCCATCCTAATGGTATGGAGACTGCAGCTAGGAAATTATCCTATTATCTCCGAACAAACCGACACGAGGTGCCACGCATGCGCTGCTAGGACAACAGAAACATATTGCGCTAATAGGTGACACTTGTCCGATATATTGCATTCACAGAACTTTCTTTACTCACTGTCGTTTATTTTTATATAGTGTCTACATATTAGTCTTATAAAATCTTGTTTTTCTACCTACTTTATATTAATCGAAATAAAAGTTTGCAGAAATGTTTTCATGGCATTTTTCTTTGTACAAGGGGAATAAAGAAAGCCGAATTGGTAGTCTTATGTTTAAAGGTGTGGTGCCATATGCTCCATACAATTTCTATGACCGTTATAAATAAATGAATAACGAAAGCACTATAAAAGTGTGACAGTATATTCACAGGACTTTTCCTACCCTCATTCATTTATTAGTGCATATACAGTAAAGAGTCGATTATTCGAAACAATTGGAGATTGCGAGTGTTAGAATAACTCATTTGTCGGTTAAGCCAACATTAAGGGAAAAACTGATATAGTGTTTTGAAGGGTTGGGGGAGTAACAAGATACCTGCGCAACAAAACACTAAGCTGTACTGTAAGGTTATTTTATACGTCGTAAGGGGGGAAATGGGTGAAAATGTGGCCCAAAATGACAAAATTTCACATTTATTTTTTATAAAAAATATTAGGTAGGTTAAAGTGTATATATGGGAAGTTTTAAAGTATTACAGTGCCTGGATGTTGCTCTAATTACATTATATTTAAAGATCTACACTATGAGGGGGCGTGGCAGGTGGTGAAATCATTGTATGAAGTTAAAAAATGACCCATTTTTTAAATGACTTTTGTGGGATTTTTCCGTGAAGATTAGATCCTTATTCATCACTGAACCATCGTGATGGGTAAGTATAACACAATAACAGCTCTGCCGGTATGTCATGTAACACACCAAACAATCTGCCTTCTAAGGAATGAGTATAGGACACAAAGAAATTACTTTGTTTCTATTTTGTTGGCTTCTTCGGACATGAACTAAAAGAGTGGTTTGCTGTTAGTGTCCTTGTTTAGTGGCAAAGTACCTTCTTACGACATAGTTAATTTAATTGTACTGCTCGCAAAAGTTAAAGGCACGTGAAGCTGGCCAATGCTCAAGCGGAGCGCTGTTGCCAAGCGTAGTGCGTGTACCGGTAGAGGTTCTGTACATAAGAGCGCGTGAGATGCATGTACCACATTTGGCAGCGCTGGTAGGAGGAGCAAGCTTAGGATTCGCTAGAGTCTGCAGTATGGCCCGCCTCCATATGCCTTTAAGTTTTGCGAAGATTATACTAATATGTTACACCGTAGCAAAGTCTTGGGTAAATATTTTAGTGGAGTGCTTCTTTAGCGAAAACACCTTAGCACAGTTCCTGTACAGTGCAGCTAGCATCAGGAGGACGTGTATAATTGTGAAAATGGCTAAGCAAAAAGGCATTATAAGCTACTTATAAAGCTGGACGATTCTAAGAATGTCTCTGACATTATTTCTGCTTAAACTGCACACAAACTTTCAAACTCTGTTTTGTCCTCTTTGATTTTTGCTGCACGTTTTTTTTTTTTTTTTTTTTTTTTTAATCAACACAAAATTACATCCACAAAATAAGTATTAGGAAGCTAAAATGTTTATTGTACATTTTATAAAGCATGAAAAAATACTGATGCATAGGGTTCAGGATCAACTTAGTTCTTTTTAAGGAAAAAATATGTGTAGTGACCGCAAACATTTTGAAATTTTTGCTATGCATCTCATACTCAATTTTTTAAATATCCCTTACAGTTAAGATATTACAAAATCCATGGGTTAAGGTTTTTGAATGAGCTTCTGGGTTTGGAGAAATATTCAAGATTTTCTTTTTTAATGTGTAGTGAATTTTGTTTTTAAATTGCAAATTTTTGAAAGATAATTTTCAACAGTCCGAAAGCTAATTCACATACAAGAATGAAACTCTGACAAATAGTTTCATACAACACCCCAAATACGTGTACAAAAATTAAGTATTTGCTTTAGTATTGCGCAACATAGAAATTTCACCAATCACCCCTCTTAAAGTACTCTGCAGTATAAAATAAAATGTTTACTTGGGAGAGAATTTTTTTATCATTATTTTTTTGTTAATTCTGAGGGCCGTTTTCTTTTCTGCTAAGTCTCGCAAGCGTTTTAAAGACAGCAGTTGGATAGCATCACAGTGATCTTGTCCCTTTACCCATTTCATCACTTCATTGCTGTCTGTAGGCGGGTACAACAGTGGGACAAGCCTATTGCGCGCAGCGCTATGGCATAATTTCGGTGCAGAGCGCGAATTTGAATTTAGACATAGTCAAGGACCGGCTTTCAGATAATCTAGATGTTTTGTATAGTGTGTCTTCGTCTAACGTTTAACATTTACCACTTACATAAGATTATACAAAACTCCTCCCAAATGAAAATAATTTCACAGGCTATTCTCAGAAAATTCCAAATATACAGTTTTTTATGCAAATATCTTCAACATATAGCATTTTAATTTATCCTTAGAGCCATTTTTGAGAAGCCCCATCCCACCAATATTTAAATTTTCTAAATTCACGCCTCATTACATTAGAAACTTTTGAGACATCAGACTGAACTTTTTATGGGATGTATATGAATGTCTTCTGAATAGACCGATCTAATTTTATGCAGAAGTGGTTTTTTTTTCGATTATATTATCATTTGATTAAAATTTATCAGCACTTATTTTATTTTAAAAGTAACCAAACTTATTGTTAACACCAAAACAGATGCACAGCAACGATTAGAGGTTCACTTATCCTAAAATTCTATTTAATTATATTAAATAGTTTCTATGAAAACGGGTCGTTCTGTAGCAGAAGATATTCGTAGAAAGAGCTGTTCAAAGCGAAAAATTGAGAACGCAAACTCGGATTACAGGAAACCACATGGATTGAGCACACAGAAGCGTCTAGAATTGGCACTTACAAAACTTTCCATAAAACATGGTTAAAAGTTGAACACTCTACTCAAAACGGTGTAACAGTATGCTTTTTTATTTGCAGTGGTACAGAATTCCCAGTACAAAATGGCAGATGCAAGTGTTTATTGTGCTGTGATAAAATCCCAATGAAATGAAAGAGGAAATTTCAATTTGTATGACTGAAAGAAAGAACAATAAAAAATTAATTTTGGGGTCAATTTCACCCATTTACTGTCCCTGTACGTTCTCTCAGGAAAAGTCTCAGACTTCATTCTAGTGAAGCACTTTGAATGTGACTCCTCATTTTTATTAATTGCTTTAAGACCTAAAGAGGGACTTCCCACACATACGTACTTCCAAACGGTGACAGCACTTGTTACAAAAATGTATGCAATTTAGGAAAACGCTCCTTTGAATCGAGTTTATAGACATTCTCAATCGCGTCGCACTATTTGATCTGGAAGAATGAATTGGCCTGAAAATCACAAATCTCCATTTGAAAGTCAGACTGGATTATACCAGTCTCTTACGGTTTTAGAAGAAAGCAAATGCTTGTTTCAGAGCGTTAAAACTGTGTGATCTGTTTTTGAACTGTGTGACATACCGAGCGAAATGGTTCCGTTGTAACTTGTAAGGCTCGCATTTGGAAGGTCCCACATTGGATTCCCGTCATACCGGCCACTCTGACCTTGGGCCTTTTTTTGTAGGTTTCTCTGGTTGTAGAAGAATTCTGGGGTATTTCCTCATTTACCATGGACTTCCTGTCCTCAACATTTACCTTCAGCTGTTTCAGGGTTGTAGGAGCAAGCGAAGGCAATTGGTGCATTGTGGGGGAACGGTGGACTTTGCGCGCACAAAGATTTCTCCCTGGTGCTTGAATGGGCCCCTCCCAGGAGGAGACTCGCTCCCGGGACCTCACTGTTATGGCACAGATAGGATCACTCCTGGGTCAGGATTGAAGTTATTCTGCAATCGTTAGGCACCCTATCCTTGTTAGCACGCATTGTCTTCCAGATGTGGTCACCTTTCGGGTCTCCCTTTCATCTCTTCCTACCAGGTGTCCTTCCCAGGCTGGAGCACCCACCCCACCCCACCGTCCGACTAATACCCCTTACATCTTTTGTGATTTCTTGAAACCAGCACTTTCTTCCTACAGATGTTGATAAGATGGCAAGTGTGTTGTAACATTTTCTTTCAATATAACGTGGATTGAATGTACAGTGGAATGCTCGAACATACCCATTGAACAGCAAATGTTTTGTTTTCTACCTTGAAATTTCAGATTCAAGGTGTTTAGTTGGGGTGTTGAATCAATCAAGAACGCGAGCACTTGAACGAAGTGGTTGTCATATCTTGATATTCATGGTCAATATTTTCTTTTGTGACAAACGTAAGAACTCCATTCCTTAACTTTTAAAAATTTACTTCCAACAATTACCAGCACTAAGCTAGCGCACTTCGCGTTTTAATGAAATGTCATTGTATTTACTCTCCGCAGTTTTCAAGAATGCAACAAGTGATTGTGCCTTTAAGCTTTTCTATCTCCTCTTATTATATCTACAGTGTTTACAACAGCGTTCGTTATGTACATTGAGTTTTCCAATTTTTCCACACAATGCCTCTCGGTCAATAATGTCTAAAATGAAAGAATAAACTCCTCTGGTACTCCACTTGTCTTCCACGAGCCCAATTACTCCAGTTCTATGGACAACCATACCTTTACATACATATGTTGTAAAACAAAGGATTAAATAAAATCTCCATGTTGAGAAACTGCACTATCAGGTGATCTAAATATGTCAGTATCTGCTGTACTGGTTCCAAACCTTATAGTTTCCAGAGTTCAATTTTAATTTCAAACACAAGAGTTCAAAGTTCTGACGACGATAGACCGCTGACTGATATCAGATGTATCTATGCTTTCATTTAGCGCTAGAAAGCAGAACTCACGCTTCTCCATAACAGAGATGTCCACCCTTGATTCTTATGTGCAAATTATGTTACCTTGTCGCTCTACTCCACCCCTTTCGTTTTTGTGCCTGAAGCATTTCCCCTAACTCATTCAGGTAATCAGTAACAATAGAAGTTTGTTTTTAAGTCCCATGACTCGGCGAAAAGCAGGTGGGGACAAATGCGCCCTCCCCTCTTTCGCATAAGGTTGCGCATCACTGCTCCATAATATCCTGCAGAGTGACACAAACATTTCCAATTTCATTAATATTTCCGCTTACTGTTTCATATTGTCTCCAGAGGTAGATACCATTGCATAGCACATCGTTTTATCATCACTATCCATAAAAAGTTTATTTTTTACTTGGTCTAAATATTTCTCCCAACGTGCTTTAAAACTTGCAATGCCTAATAATTGCCCCAAAAAATCCTTCTGCTTGCCAGTTTCTACCTGAAATATTTAAGCAAGCAAATCCCTATATCTGCTTGGTATGTGTCGTACTATTTTATGTATAGTTTCTGATTATTTTATTCCGTTTCCAATATTTTGGGCAAAGATAACGCATTGTGGTTTACCGTCATTTCCAATAAACAAAATATTGTCTTGTCACTTAGCCTAAATTTGTAATTTTTCTTTTGTGACATGACATTTCAAGTTTGGAGATACACTCTAGGGATAACGACCTTGAGGCGACCAATGTAAACATCTACATTGAGATGGCCGTGATTTAAGCAAATAAATATAGTAGTAATGAGATGCAGCCATCTCTAGGAAGACAATAATAAATAATGAACTGCCATTAACACATATTACAAAACGTGAATATATTATTATCAAACTCTAATATAGTAATAATAAGATAAACTAATGGCTCACCGCTCAAAAATGGTTAACTACAGAGATCGTTATTAAGTATAGTGGTATTATCATGTGCAAAAAGGTGGACGGACTTGAATTACAGAATAATAGTGCAGCCTGGGAGAAAATCAACGAGAAATTTTCTTCTACATCAGTTTCTTCCAAGTGCAATAAGCAACTGTGTTGATTGTGTGCAAAACATAAAACGCAGCACCAAGTAGGTACGCCAGGTGCAAATAGCACATTCCGGATATACCCAAAAACACCAGATTTGGAAATTCCAACAACTGCCATTAAATGAAAACTGGCAGCAACATAAAATCTCAGAGTAATTTTAACACTTTACATATGTTAGAAGAGAACAAGGTAGATTTTTGATGCTAGTAGACCAACCTAACATATTTGCTGTAAAATTATTCTCACTACTACTCTGGAAAGTCGGTATTGCTTTAAAAGTTCCTCCTTTTGCAGGTTTTCAAATGTATTGTGATACAACTCCATTCTTTCATTAGGAATGACATTTTTAAGTGGGTGCCAAATGCGGCAAACTTACATAAACATTTTGCTACAGCCATTTACTGAGTTCTAACATTTGTTAAATGCCCGAGTACCACCTTACACCGATATTAAGTTAACACCTAGCTTAAAACTTTGTTAAAGCTCACACTTTTCGATAAAACAGAACTTGTTTTAACTTTAGCGTTTTAACATTGACCTAAAATTTAACATTGGTTAGTGAAAGGATCTCAGTCAGGAAGGATACTCTCGGTGAGATTTGAAGCGAGAACCTGCAGAATGCGTGTCTTACGGGTTACAGCGGAGCCATCCAGGTTGGTATTCCTATTCTCGTTTCTCTGGTATCATATCTGCATTACGTATGAAGCGCAACTTGAGAAGATTTAACATTTGTTTCCAAGGAGAGAGAAACTTAAACATTGCATCAAGAGACGCAACTTCTGGCTCAGGGCCGGAATTCGGAACCCACAAGAGCTGCTCCCATGTGTTGAACTTTCAAAATAACATCTGCGCGTCTCTTTACGTGCATATCTTACTAAACTGTTTTTAAAGAGAGCATGGGCTTCGTGTCCAGCCAGAGTTAAGAAAACTTGAGAAAACCATCTGGTTCTTGCATCTGTGTTTTCTAGCAGCAATGTTGCAAGAACTTCTTCGCCAATTTATTTCTCGCTTAAAGTTCTGGTATGCACCCTTGTCCGAAAACAGTGGCAATTACAGGATTTTCAATTTATTGGCTGCTCTTTAATCAGGCATTAACCCTAGCATTACCAAGTCTTCTTCCATAACTTACATTACTGGGGGGGGGGGGTCGAGGGGGGGGGGTGCTTTGTGACCACCACTAACAAATCTCTGAGCAATTTTTAAAAATACATATATTTTTTTAAAAATGGGTATTATATCTTGTCATTTTTATAGAGGTAATATTTAACACTGTGTAACTACTATTTTTACACGAATTACAGTAGGTATGCCAATCCTTATTACGGAGCTTATACTACCAACGTAGGTGACCACCACTGGTTACAAAATATGTCAGCAATTTTAAAAACAGATTTACTTTAAAATGGTGTATTATATATTTTGGTGTTAATAAAGGTAATATTTAACATTGTTTAAGCATTCCTTTCTACTTTTAACATGTATCACATTATACCGAGAGGCCAGTACTTTATGACTACCTTGACATTTCATTGTTCCTAAAAAAGACCAACAATGAAAAATTTGAAACTAATACGCAATTCAGTAGTAGAAACAGTGGTTGACAATGACTATTAACTCTGTGTATTTAATCAAAGAATCAAAAGAGAAAATGGGAAAAATTACAGAAGGTGGGTGTAAGTATGCATTTTTTATATGTTAACCGTGCAAAGAGAACGGAATTTGAAAGCTTTAAAAGACTTGACTATCGCTCAAAGCCTACTGTACTCCCATATTCTCCTTGCAGCTACAAGAAGATAAGATTATTTCTGCAAATGTCTATCTCAACACGAACAAGATATAGGAATAAGAGTTTGTAAGAATGGTTAGTACAAGAGTAGAGAAAGTCATGTGAGTGCAGCACATCAGATTTGTTGAAGATCAATTTAATTTAAAGTTATAGAATATTCTTTCCAAATGACTTCATAGGCTACTGCCAAAAAAGTTCAAAATATACATTTTGTTTGCCATTTAAATGTCTTTAATGCATGATAGATCAAAACCGTTTGAGTCATTTTTCAGAAAATAAAACATTTTGAAAAATTTAAACGTAAAGGCTAGTTTGAGGTGGGATTTTATGAAAACCTTCGTATCGTATCTTTGACACATTAAATTTAAATACCAAATTTAGTATTTAACCAGATTCGTTTTTGTGACACACACACACACACACACACACACACACACACACACACACACACACACACACACACACACACACGTGCGTGGGCCTTTTTTTAAAAATTCTTTGTCTTCTTCTTTCCTCTACTTACTAGATAAGTGGTAGAGAAACTAAAACATAGGAGGTAAGGATGTACCGATTTATCTCCTACATAGTTTGTGCAGATATTCCAAGGATGAGCGACTTTCAGCAGGCAAATTATGTCTTCCCCAGTAGGTAGGAGTGAATTATATCAGTAGAATATGGGTCTTGAGAGAAGCTTTTTAATATGGATCATCTACACTCACGTTTTAACTTTTATGGATCTGCGCAAGACTTGGACATAAAACTTAACGAGAAGGTAATATTTCTTTTAGAAAAGTGAGGAAATGTGTTTTCCTTTGCGAAATGTAATAGTTGGCTCTGTGTCACGAATGTTTGGCTACAGTTTGTCAAATTCTCATTCACCGCCAGCGCCTTCTAATAACCGCAGACAACTGAAAGTGTAAATGCTGTTTCTCTTTCTCAAACTCTCTCTCTCTCTTTCTCTCTCTCTCTCTCTCTCTCTCTCACACACACACACACACACATACACACACACACACACACACACACACACACACACACACACACTGGATTTCACAGTGACGAACTACTGAAATTTACAACTTTCACACTTGACAGTAACGGGAAAAGTATAATATCTCAGGCTCCCAGGTCATAGACATTTTCCCTGCTGCCTGTCTAATTCAAACCATAAAAATATTTATGCGCTCTCCTTTAACCAGTCTCCTTAATAGATCAAATCTAATTTTTATCGTCAGCTATTTAATTTCCGCTCTCTTTTCCCTTACTCACTGCCAAGATTTTCTCTGACTTTGCATAACACGCCATTAAATATATGCGGATATCTAAGGAACTCTATTTTCACGATATTCTTGAAGTGATGGCATATATTCTAAACTGTAAACTTGGCGAGAAATTAAAGGAAAGACCAGAAAGATATTTTTCATGCCTTTCCTAAAAGCTTGGTTATGTTAATCTACCGGAATGCAACAGTGGCTCCAAATCATGTCAGAAATTATTAAATCATAGTGGGAATGGGAAAATACATTTTGCCATTTCCTGTTACTATCTCTGGTATGACTATAATATTCAACAGAACACCATGACTCGATATTTTCTGTTTATATTGTTTTAGTCACATTATATGTTTATAATTTTAACACATTTCCCAGGTTCGTTATTACTGCATGATCTTCTGCAAACAGGACTGCCATAAAGTCTGATTAAAACGATATGTGTGTTCATTTTCTTTTAATTTGAGCAATAAATACTAAACAAATCGGAGAAACATTACAATTTACAAGATTTATACTGCAGTATTGTTATTGTTAACACCATTAAATAGTCCCATTGTAGAATTGCCGTACTTATCTTTGATTATTATCAGTACTGCCAGTTCTCATAATATTTGTGGTCAATAAACCCTACGTCTTTTACGTTCAATTCAGCGTGTTTCTCAATGACGTGCTGTAAAAAAGTATAAAGTCTAGAATGGTTTCTCCACATGTCCTCAAATCATAACATATAAGCTTCCTATATAAAGAAAAAATTTACTAATTAAGCAAATATAATTCATTTTGTATATCTCTTAGCCTTTCTTAGTTTCATTTATCTTATATTGTTAAAGAAAGGACACAATATCAGCAATTTTACGAGTAAAATAATTTCCATTTCATATTTTCTACATAGAATTATATAATATAAAACTTCCTAGAAAATACCACAATTGCAATATATAATCATATTTATTGTACTTCGGTTATATTTTTGTTCCTTAAAGAATTATGTGCAATACTAAATCTATTTTACTTGCCCTAATGTACAAATTAGGTTTAAGTATCTCTTAAGAGCTCTTTGTTTAGTGAGTGTATCCCCTCTTCGTGCTACCTATTTCTCCTCAACCTCTGTGTTTTCCCTCCTTTACTCCCACTCTTTCTTTTATTTTATCCACCTTTCTTTTCCCTTTTCCAAAAATGTTCCCACCTGTTTGATTTTCTCTTTCCCTTGTCATTCAATATTTTTATCATTGCCATCCCTCTTGGCACACTATCTCATTTGTGTTTCCAAATTTCATTCTTCCAGTTCCTTATCTCTTTACATTCAAAAATAATACTTCCGTACTCATCCAAGCTACTCCTTCCCTCCCTTTTTTATTGCATATGTCTATACCTTGTCCCACTTTTAGATGACAGTATGGAGTTAAATGGGATGTATCTGTCTCTATCTAGCGCATACAAGTTGCCATTAGCCTCGTCCTTTTCTACCCTCGCGCTGTTGCCAGGTTCCTAATAGCATGGTATAAATATTCAGTTGTTATAAATTTCAGGTTTGAACACATTATCCTACGCAGAATTTTTTTCTCTCTATCAGGTTATATCCTTTTTAGAGTCATTAATTTCTATAGGCCCATATTTCTTCATAAAACGTTTTTTTTCAATAGAAGTCCGATATGTGCTGTTTCCATACTCATCACGCACTAACTAACAAACTGCTGGAATGCGTCTATATTTTGTTCTTAGGTAGAGTAAACTATAGTGCTACCACCTGCCTACTGTGAATTCTCTATGTTTATTCAGTTAGGTATTATAATTTTTTAAATTAAATGTTTTCGGAAAATTCTATATCTGTGCACTGCAAAAGTTACGCAGTGTGAAACTTTTTTGTTATTGAGGGAACCAGCGAGAACAAATGTTGAAGAGGGTTGGAGAAAGTTTTTAAAATAAACCAAAAGACTGTAACCTCTTTCTTTTATCCAGTAAGGCAAACAAAAGGTATTCATCTATTCAGCGTATTCTCGCGCCAGGCCTGACACAGAAGATAGTATAAGGAGCAGCACTAACATTAGTTCGAAAGAAGTCGGTGTGTAACTGTGTGGAATCTATGAGCTGTTATTGCATTATTTGTTTAATATTTTCGTAAATATTTGTAGTTATGGAGGGGGAAGCTAGGAAGAGACGATATATTGGTAAATTAAGAAGTAACGAACGCCAAATAATTATAAATGTGTTGGATTATTTTTCAAGAAAAATGCGCGTAAGTAAGTCAGTAAAAGAAACAGCTAAAGCAATCGGGTGTTCAGAAGCAGTAGTGTATAGGATTAAGAAGGAAGTAATGAAAGGACCTCTAAGAACGCCATCGAAAAAGAAAGCAAAAAGGGCGGGAAAATTAAAAAAAACGCTAGGTTAACGCAATATGATGGAATAGTGCAAAGTGGAGTGCGCCGAATTGTACATTCCTTACAGTTTGCAAATATTCCACCCACGCTGAACATAATTTTGTCACGGGTCAACAGTGGTGAGACCCTACCAAATTTCTCAAGGGCCACCACTCTTAGTCGGTTCTTACATGATTTGGGGTTCGAGGATGAAAGAAGGGGTAACAAGTGCATATTAATAGAAAGAGACGATACCATCAGATGGCGACATAAATATCTAAAAGACATAAAAAGGTTTAGGGACCAGGGGAAAATCAATTGTTTATACAGACGAGTCATTTGTAAATTTAGGCCGCACAGTGACAACGGCGTGGAGGGATACCGAAGTTAAAAGTGCCCATCAAGCAGCAATTGAAGGTATAAGGACTCAGGCACCTCGGGATCGCGCGCGAAGAAAGATTCACAACTAGTACATGTTGCAACACTGCTCTCCATTTAACGTGTACTGTCTTCTAAGGGTGGGATGCGCTATACATATCGCGTTCTTCTTTCTGTGTTTTTCCGCATAAACAAAGCTACTTATATTTTCTTGTTCACCCCGTAATTCCTGTTTATCTACATCGTAGATATAGGTTCATCCATATCCATTTTTGAGTTGCTTTCCAAACTCCTTTTTCATTTTCTTCTCCTTTCACTCATATGTCTCCCATCCTTATTTCGACAGTACCGTTGAGCCATGTGTACTTCATCCACTCCAGATACCAAAGAGTAGCCTTTTCAGATGGTACCTACCACTGAACAGCTGCTTCAATGTCCTCAAACTCGACGAAATGAATACATCGTAGGTAGTTGTTTCTTCGAAGCCTTAAACAGCTAACATCAGATAGGGACCGTTGGGAGGGTAGGGCAGTTGGTAGCGCCCAAAACACCTCAGTGTCACCGTCACTCCACTTTCGGCATTGGTTTAGTTCTTTGTTGATATACCGGAATTTTCGGGTCTTTCACCTTATTGTGTATGTTTTAATATATTGGTTAATTCTGTACAAACATTGATACCAACCCTGTGAGATTACCTGAGGTGTTCACACCTTTCTACAGAGAGACCATGCCTTTGATCATCCTCAACTGTGTTTGCCCTTACACTGAAGGTGCCTGGAGCAATGGTGTGTTATGTATCAGAATTACAACTCTGCCCTGTTCATTCCACAGAAGCTAGTCCATGAAACAATCCACTAGTGACTCATTGAAAAACACAGAGGAATATTATAAATAGTAGGAAAAAATAAAATGACTAATATAGTACGTCCCCGCACAGGTTAAATAAAGAAACCAAATTTGTGAGATATTTGAAATCTTTACATCACGCTATAATTGGAAACATTCCTTTCTTCTTGATTTCAATCTTTTGGCACCTAATAAGCAGTATGCTGAAGGTTTGCAATGTATTGGTGCACAGAGAAACTATAGGCAATTTGTAATGTTTCAGCTTCAATATGTGATCCGATTTCATTTCGATGAAAAGACCAAAATATTTTGCTACATGCACGAACGACACATAAGCTGAACTTAGCTACACTATACACATAAAAAGACAATAAAACGCACTGTATCTTCGTTTTACAACGTGTTAAATCCTTTCTGCTCGGAAGCGAGGATCTAGACGGAGACGTCAGAACAATAAGGATGCGCTATTCCTTTAAGCGACTTCTTTGTACATTAAATAGAAGTATAATGTTATTTAGAGATATTTAGAGTTATTAATTTTACTTCCTTGTGTTATATTCGAGTTATACGTGAAATTTAAATAAGAAGAGCTCTTGTTTGAGCATACGTAATATGTTGTCAAGCGTATTACCAATTAATCACTTTTAGACATGCTAATATGACATACTTCTTGGACTCTATAGTTTGTCTTAACCTTTAATTTGAGCTCAGTATACAAATATAAAGATATAGTTGTGCAGGAGTTTCTTAATTTCCATCAGTTTAAGAGAAAACAAATCCCGATGTGAGCACACACATGACTTTCTCTATTCACTCTTGTAGAAAATATTCTTAAAAACGCTTATTTTAATATCTACCCCTTATTAATCGAGATAAACGTTACAGAAATGACCTTACTACACATATCCCTAAAGGTGCAATGACAATTGGCTTAAGCGACAGTGAAATCTTCCAAGAACTGGTCGCTAAGTGATGGGTTTAATATCCCATTCTCTTTGTGTAACCAGCGCTTCGGAAAACGAATAGCGACATCCCATTTGAGAAACGTATGAGTATTAGAAAATTTAAATAAATAGCTGATCAATATTTTTTTGTATTTACGTAGTTGCGTTTACCAACTATTTAAAAATCCTACAGAATGAAGGTTACTTCTGGGGAAATTCGCAGAAAATTCAAGATATACATTTCATCTGGCGTGAAAATATCGTGAACATATGGTATTTAAGCAAAATTGTTACTCATTTTGAGAAAATAAATATTTTCGAAACATTTACATGCAAAGGATAATCTGGTGTGAGGCATTTTCTTAAAGATATTCTTCTCGCATCCCAGGAAGATGAACTTAAATACCAAGCTTGGTACTTAAGCAACTTTTCTGAGTTATGCTGTTCACACACCACACACACGCACGCACGCACGCGCGCGCACACACACACACACACACACACACACACACACACACACACTTCCTCTACTTACTATACATGTAAAGAAAGAAAAAATTCTACACATACATGTTATTGAATTTGTCAGTTTTTCACTGTGAGTTTAGGAAGGCAGTTTCATACGAACTATTTAATATTTTTAAACTACTGCACATCAAATTGTAAGCTAATATTCTATAAACTGTGATCCAAGTAGCATTTGAACTAGTAAACGATGCTGCAAAAAGCAGTGCAATGCAGGATGAATTTAATATCCATTTAGGGCTTTAATATTTTTATATAAAAAGTGTCTGGCATGAAAGTACAAGTTGAAGTTTAATGAAAGTGGAAAAAACGACAAATTGAAAGTGTTAACTCTTTTTTACAACATTTTGGAGATATATTGCCTTAAACCAAAGAAAGTAATGCGATTACGGCCGCGATCACGCGGAATATAGTCAACATTGAGCAAACACTATCTCCACGGACAAACAATTGGTGCAAAGTTTAGAGAAGGTTCTTTGATAAAGTCTGTAAACATGCCTCGAGCTTTGTAGCATTGATTGGGACATGCAGTCAGAATAAACCCCTGAATCTGTGAGGTCAGAAAAGAATGGCAACCTTGTTTACTTTCTTCAAGCGTTCAATGTCGTTTGCAGTACATAGATATACCGCGAGGTCGCGAGTTACGCGAAGGATGCAGCAGGTTGCGAAGTGTAGCTCAAAAAGCTTAGCTCTTGTTTGCAGTTGTATATTTAAAGCACAAATATTTGAGGTAGTCAGAAGGGTAGAGGACACTAACTAGGTCCCGCTCTAAAAATAAGCAAGAGTACAATGAAAGGTTCTTCAGGAGAGAGGCAAAGTTCCTCGCCCCTTGTGTTTTGCGAGGTCATGAACCCCTTGGTGCTCGTCCTTAAACCGTTTGGAGAGCGGAAGCAAAAGAGAATGAAATTCACCTTCCCTCGCCTCCTCTCCCCAGGTTAGCCAACCCCTAGCACTTCATTTGAATAAGAGTAAAGGGTCTGATAAGCCAACGTAAAAGCCTTTACATTCCATTATATTATGAGAAGGAGCTTTAAACGCATTTAATGACGTATTCTAACTTTATCAGCTGAGAAAAAGAATGAAGTGGTCTGTTTTTCGCAGTAGAGGTTGACCTCTTATTGAGCAACAAGAGGTTTGCATATGAACTTCGTCCACCTAAGCAAGGGCGGAGGGGAAGAGAGAGAATAGATCAGGAATTTTAGGTTTCTAACCAATAACCGGCAAGTCTCTAGTTTCGTTATTTTTTATTTCCTTCCCATTATAAAGAAAAGTTACCAAACATGATTTTTTAGCGAAAGATGGAGAAATATTTCAAAATGTTCTGAAATATATCTGTGTGTGCGTGCATGCGTGCGTATTTAAGACAAAAGCTCTTATACTTAAAGGGATTTGGTGCAAAAGTTCGCTTCATTAATTTAAAAAGAGGCTTTCTGGATATTGTCTATACTTAATAATAAAATATCAAACGAAATACAGCAAATTACATTGTTTATAGTGTTAATAAATCTGAAACCGTTTAACTCAGAAAAGAAGTTACTGGTTGCTATGTCCTTCATTAATACTAATCACCATATATCACTAAAAGCACAGGTCCGCGAGAAGCCGGTTCAAGAATTAGGGGGTTTCATTTGGCAGCTGACATCAGACCGAGGAAATGCTACATTTTCTCAATTCTATGGGACTCGTTGGAAAGAGGAGCTTGGGTTTCCTAAAGGCTGGTTCACAGTAACCGAGAATGGTAACGAGATAGAGAATCAGAAAGTTAAAATAATTTGTATTATTATATGCGCGTTCTCAATTACTAACGGGAACGGGAAAGAAACCTTGTTCATGTTATAACTTTCTTACTCTCGTTCCCGGGCCTGGCACATAAGATCTATGTGCTACATATTACTGTGACGCCGGCCGATGACTGCGACGACAGCGGCAACAGCAAAGGCTTGGGTTTGGTTGCCTCACAGTTTTGGCGGTGTGTGGAACAAAGGTGCTCAAGGTCAAGTTGCCTAGTGTGACTGCTGTGAAGCTGTGACAAAGTGGCAGTATCAAAATGGGTTTTCTAGAACAATGGAGAAGTGTCCGGCGGACGGTATATTTTAGAAGTTCGAGAAAGGTCCAAGTTACGTCATCCTCGTTATAAGGAGGTGAAGCAACGAGCAGACTAGCTAGTTACAGACACGAGTTTCGGGAGTGAGTCAGTTTATAGTGTGTGTATGTGTGTGTATGTGAGAGAGAGAGAGAGAGAGAGAGAGAGAGAGCTGCGTCTGTTGTCGCATCGAAAGGAATTTCGCAAAGCAGTTAATGAGTGTTGAGCGATTGTATCGTGAAAGTCACCTGTTTGGAAGACAGAAAGGAGTGAATCAAGGTTACAAGAGGAAACCAGTCGTGAGCTCCAATGTCACGAAAGACTAGACTATTATCGTCGAGAAGAGAACTGTGTGCTCTGCATTTAGTTTTGGAGGAAAATAAAGAGAGAAAAGTAATTGGACTGGACTTTTGTCGTTTTGTCACACTGGTGTCAGAAATGGGATTTATCAAATTGTCATTTTGTCAAATTACTTTTCACCGTAGAAATTCTTAAAGACGGCTGTGAGCTAAAACAGCCCCTTGCTATTGGCAAACAGCAAAAATGAAACTGGAAAAAATTGTAGTAAATATGCCTCCTGACCACACATCATTACTGCTTCTTGAGCGGTGATTATTCTAGCGAAGGCGCACTACGTAGTTTGTTTACATGTAACTCAAAATTGGCTATTGCCTAAAAACAATAGTAAAAATTGGCAGAAATTAACAGAAAGGAACTAACAACTTTAATGTGTGCTATTGTAGGAACGAACCTTGGTACGACTAGAGAAATCAGATATGGTGATGGATATGCATTTAGAAAATATTTACTCATTCGAATTTTGACGTTAGCTAACATATACCAGGTGCCCCACTCCAGCCGGCATTCGGGTAAGTGGATAACCCTTCCTGCGTTAAAAGAGTTGCTGAAATTGCGGGTGTAAATCCAGTCAGTGGCGTGTGTGAACTTTGTTCTGCTTGTAAGAGAGCGAGCGGCAGAGGAACTCCCCAGGCTTCAACTAAAGTGTGCTACGCGTGATAATAGACAAGAATAGTCAGAATATTTTCAATTTCACATACACTACTTTATTTTCCAGGGAATAAACTCATTGTTGTATATTCTACTATTGTCTAACATTACGGATTACAGATTCTAAATTGATGTAACAAAATCCATGTAAACATTAGGGCGCATAATGTTTCATTGCCACTTCTTTGTTTCTTCTTAATTTTATTGTTGTACTTTATTATTAGTTTAGTTATTGTTATTATTTCAATTGTTATTACCATATTGTTATTACGTTTATTATTTTATTCTCATGTTTGCTATTGTTTATTACTACTACTACGCCTGTGCAACCGAATCTATTACATATGGCTACTTCCACCGCTTGTCTACACACTAGTAAGTTCCTTCCACTATCTCTCTGTCTCACGTCAACCCTCGCTCCCCGGATACACACTTGTGGGGACGTGGTCGAGGTGCAGAAGTCTTCGTTCATTGTACTTGCCTTGCCTTACCAAAATATTATGACAAAATGACCAATGTCCGGTCCAATTACATTTCTTCTCACTTTATTTTCTTGCACAATTTTTGCAAAAATACACGCGTTAACACAGTCTAGAGACTTTCGTGATATTAAGACTCACAACTGTTTTCCTCTCGTATGCTTGACTCATTCCTTTCTGTCTTTCTTCACTTTCTCTGTCTTTCAAACAGCTGACTTTGACGATACAATCACTCAACCCCCATTTATTGCTTCGCTATATTTATTTCGAGGGACCATACACAAATAACTGACACACACACACACACACACACAACATCACACACACACGCACTAAAACTGAAAACTGTCTGACTCCAAGCTCTCCTTACCTCGTCTCCTTATATAGTGAGGATGACGTAACACGGACCTTTCTCGAACTTCGACAACTAAGCCGGCCTGCCGGATTTGGTTCTGCCGCTCTGATTGTTGTCATATGTTTGTTCGCGTGAGCACTGTGGCGCAGCTTGACCTTCAGCACTTTTGAGACACGCCACGTCTGGTATGTGGTGTGGTAGCTTGGCTCTGACCGTTCTTTGTTGTGCGGCCGGCATAACACTGTTATGAAATATGAGCGTTTTGTCACGTGCATTGGACTCTACACACTACAAAAGCTAAAATACTCGTACTTCTTCCTAAACACAAGCATGATTTAGAATGTGAAATTCATTTATTGCATACCTCTGCCGGTCTTACAGCACACCAGGAGAAGTTGTCAATAGTTTAGAGAAGTTTACTGGTAGGATCTAGGTTTTTATCACATTGTAAAGCCTTTTCCGGATGTCTGAAGTACCTGTGACCTATTTCAGAGCGGTCTCTCCCACATGCAGCTAAATTTCTAGAGTTTCGCTACATTAAATCGGAGTTGGCTCCTTATCCAGCAAACGTCGCCCATAAATTCCCAATTCGGGACACTGCGACATTTCCTCTAGCAGTCGGAAAGCTTTGTGTGGAACAGAGGAATGTTTACTAAAGGCAAACGATATTCTACAAAATGAAACAAACACATTGTCACCTTCATGCCACATAATCCTAAAATCTAGGTCACATAGGTCAGTTTTCTCTTTTTAATCCTTGATGAAACGCCTTCTATGCTGTGGTACTGGCGTAAGAGACATGCTGGAGGCGTAAACTCTCTCAAAAGCAAAGTAACATAAATTATATGTTAAAATTAATAATGGGATGGTACCGCTATTTCTCAATACTCAATATTCGATAGCCTTACTGGTTTTTAAGCAGCAATACTCGATACTCACTTCATAAAATGCCGTAAAGGTGATAGCTTGTTCACTGAATTGTATTGCTACTAATAGTTTTCTGTGTATAAACGTGTGTTTTTGCTCATCATTTTCAAATGTGTTGGCATCATGTGTTGACAGCGACGGGAAACACGTACGCTGCTTTTTGAATAGAGATTCTGTAAACTTCACTCGGTGTATGAATGTAACTTGCTTTTTAAAATATGTTATATTGCGTGACCTCATGTTGCGAAGATTTTTGTCCTGCATATTTTACACACTGCTGTGTTAATATTCCTGGGTGACTCAGCCTCGTTAGGTCCCTAAGGGGCTACTTGATTGAGAAGTAGAGGCCCCTAATTGCGAAGACCGTAAACTGGCCGGGAGGGATCGATGCGCTGACCACGTCCCACTTCCAGTAATGCCCCCACTCACGACGCCTGTGGTGGGCAGAGGTGGAGGACGCATAATAATAATAATAATAATAATAATAATAATAATAATAATAATAATAATAATAATAATAATAATAATAATAATAATAATAATAATAATAATAATAATAATAATAATAATAATAATAATAATAATAATAATAATAATAATAATAATAATAATAATAATAATAATAATAATAATAATAATAATAATAATAATAATAATAATAATAATAATAATAATAATAATAATAATAATAATAATAATAATAATAATAATAATAATAATAATAATAATAATAATAATAATAATAATAATAATAATAATAATAATAATAATAATAATAATATTATAGACACTGTATATTTACTTCTAATTATATTTATATATCAGTCTTCATGACGGAAAAAACCAGAACGGGAGCAACAAAATTAAAATACACATAATATAATATAAGAATATCTATATTTATTTACTTAAGTATTTGTTTATTTATTAACTTATTTATTGAGAGTATTTAAACCGCGACATAAGAACAATGTTGGATTTTGAGCACAATTCACCAAGAGCTTGAATTAAATCAGTTACCAGAATACATATTAATGTTAGGGAAAGTGCGAAATTTCCGATTGAGATTTTTTTGAAAGTTCATTGTAAATTTCACAGCTGATAAATGTGCTGCACGATAAATCATGTAAACTAATGTGTTCATTGTAATCCAGCAGAATCGTGTGGTGGGGTTACATGGCGCAGTGGACATGATCTAGGCGAACGGGTGCATAGCGTCCCCACAGGGGGTTCCTGCGACTGTAGGGATAACTCTCATTTCATCCATTCCGCCTGCCGGTGCTTCAGTTGCTAACAAAGCCCTGCACGGTGTGGGGTGTCAGAATCCTTCTGTTCTCAGTCCTCTTACAAGAGGTATGTATGTATGTACCAGGAACTAACCACGTTTCGCTTTAACAACGGGCAAAAAATCCCATGTGTTGCACTCATATGACTTCTCTGCTCTTGTACTAACTATTCTTACACACTCTTAATTCTGTATCTTCTTCATGTTTGTCGAGATAGAACATTTGCAAGAATTATCTTAGGGCTAATTTTCTTGTAGGTGCAATGGGAATATGGGAATACAGTAGGCTTTGACCAATGGTCAAATCTTTTAAAGCTAGTCGCTATATGAAGGCTATGATAAAAAAAGTGAAAAACGACCTTCCATTTGAGAAAAGCTTAAGCATTGCAAAACTCACTTAAATATCAAGGAATATCCCCGAAATAGTTCACTTCACAAAAAATGCATTTGGACATAGTTTGTATTTTAAGGAGATCTATGTTTTTGTATAGTAAGATCTCTTACGGTTTACCAAATAAGCAAAAGTTTATCAAGAGTAAGCAGGACTACATGGGCTATAGCCAGTAAATGCAAAATATTAATTATATTAGTCATAGAAATATCTTAAGCATATGGCATTTTAATCAAAATCATTAGAACTATTTTTAAGAACATAAAATTGTTCGACAAATTTTCCATGTAAAGGGTAATCTAGGGTGGAGGAATATTCTTCAAAATATTTGTGTCGCATCCCTGAAAGACATTGAAGTTAAATACCAACTCAGGCTTTTAAATGACTTTTCGTTTTTACCTTACGCGTTCACTGACGGGAGAGACAGACACACACACACGCACACACACATACACACACAGACATACAAACATTCACAGTCTCGCACACACACACACACACACACACACACACACACACACACACACAAATACACACACAGACACACACGGGCCTTAATAAAGATGCTTTTTTTTATTCAGGAGCCTCGAAACATATCTTCCCGGTGAAATCTGGATATCGAAATTTTGGATTGATGCCTAAATTAGGATTTCATAAAATAAATTATCATTTTAAAAGAATAAGGGGAAGAAGATAATCCAGTAGAGAGAAATATAAAATCAGAGGAATACGTTGTATCAAGTTAACCCGTAGCCCGAGCTCTCAAAGCACCGGATGTTTTGCTCTTAATGACTTGGATTACACTTATTCACTCAAGTTGTACATTTCCATAAACCTTCAGTTCCAATATCAATATGTCTGAATCGAAACATTTAATTCGTGCTTGTGTGTAGACTTAACTACAAACATTGAAAAAAGAGTGTTTTTCAGCTTTTTATGGGTCTTGTTAATTGAAACTTGCTCTTTAATTTGATATTGTGAGGAAACGATAAAATCTACTCCGGCCACCTTTCTGTCATTTCACTGTCTTCTTAAATTTTACCACAAATACACAGTTTTCTTCTCATCGTTAACAAAGTCTACGGTCCTTCGGGCTATCATAACTCACAATTTTTACTTCTGATAACCTTGCTCAGTTCTTTTAATGTATTTTTTCACTTCCTTTGTCTCTCATACCATAATTACGGCGTTACAATAATTCGCGACCCTCGGTGAGTCTTGTTATGACACACCAAACGACGACACACACGCACAGCTGTTTCACACTCATTGACACATTAACCGACTCATGCTCGTGACTCAGTTCTAAAACCCACTCACTTTCGGCATCCTTATATACTGGGAATGACGTCACACGGGTATTTCTCGATTTCTAAACACACACGCAACGTAAATGACTCAGCTGGAAGTATCGAGAACGTTCTCGGCACCCCTTCTGTTTCTGCCGCTTCCATTGCGCTTCCATTGTTTACAGTTACATACACACAGCAGTCGCGCAAGGCAGCCCGGCCCTAAACGGGCTTGTCCGCCCGCCGGCACGGCACGTGGTGTGAAGTAGCTTCGCCCCGTCCGTCCTTTGTTGATTACGAGCCCGATGTCACACTGTATATTTTATTTTTGTAGGCACAATATTTATTTTTAATATATTTCTAAAACTGGTCCTATACCTGCCATTTGTGCTATGAATTCTGCATCACTCCAGAGGAAAAAGATAAAGGAAGTACTTCCACATTCCTTATAGTACCGAAGTAAACTTAACCCATCTTGGTTATGGCTTGGTTATACCAACTCCGGTATGGCATTTTTAATGGAACACTGAGCTTCCTCTGATCACTAGATTAGATGTAGTGTGTAAAGCATGTTGTTACTAAATATGCCACCAAAAGGAATGGGTACTCATGATACATAATTTTATATTCGAGGAAGGAAATATGGGATGTAAGCTTTCGCAGAGTACCGGCTTCTAAAACTGAAGTACGGAGGCTCAAATATTGGTGGATGTTTGTTGTGTTTTTTCTTTTTGTTCGGATTCTATCTAAAGCGGGAAAGCTTGTTCTTCAGATCTTCAATTTTTTACAACATTCGAAATGTATAGGACACAATTGTTTGGTTAACTGAAGTTCGTTATTTTATAGGTATAAACGAATTAATATTCATTTGCAGTTGAGTGGCGGATTATAACCAAATGTAGGCAAAACATTGCTTCGTATTATTTCCGCTGATGCACCTGTTAGGGTGCTATATAATGGAAGATTAGTATGATGTTATACTGCTTCCACTACTACTGCCATCAGTGTAAATTTTGTTCACATTTGTTTGTCAAGAGCGAAAAGTGGATATGACCATTATGTACTTTAATTTTATAGCTATTTAAACACAATTTATTTGCAATAATTTCTAGAAAAAAGAAGCATTCTATCAGCAATGAATATCCTTGATTAAATTAGCAAACGTATCGTCTGGCATAAGTATTTCAATTGCATAAATGTCCTGTGCTAAAGCTACAGAGTTCTTTCTTCCTTGATCCTCCCTCAGTTATTCAAAAACCGGTCGCTCGCCTACTGTTTTAGTTGATAATATCCGTGACCTCACAGAACCCTTGCTTCCTCCACCAGCTAGGGATGACCAAACAACGCACATGCGACTCTTTCTTTCCGAATGTGACCCCAGTTTCTTAAATGAGTGAGTGTACCACAGCAGAGGTAGGTGGGCCAACATACATAAGATACGGAAGTTGGTGGGGCCAGCATCCCACTTCTTCCAGCCGGACTGTTGGCTTTCATGGACAGATACGCTGCTCATTACAACTCCTCACTTTCCTTACGGTACTCAGTGGGTACCCGTTCTATACCTGGGGCTTAAAATCAGCACCCCTCTGTGTGGGATTGATCCCGAGTGCATTCCGTGACCGGGAGCCAGAGCTTCACGCTCCAGCTCACTGTGCCGCCAGCAGAACCGAGAACTGCATACTAGATTCATATTGTGCATATTAACTTGTTTAGAAATTATTCATGGCGGCGGTGACATGAAACAATCGCTTTTCAGTCACAAGTAAGGAAAGTGAAACTTGAAGAAATTGAGCAAATTCGTATCATGACCACAGATCCTGACATTCATTAAGCCTTGGTTCTTCTAACTAGTCGTCTGTAGTTTGCGTATGTATATACAACTCACAATTGGCTGTTGCCTCAAAAACAATAACAAAGCAACAGAACAGCAGACAACTTGAACGTACAACAATGGAAATTATGATTGTGCGCATTAGGAGAACATAACATTTCTAAGTCCCACGTTCTGTAGCAGCGCTGTTTACACAAGTCTATGTTTCTAACATGCAGCCAGAGTTTACTGATAGTTTCTTCCGTATGTTATTGTCTGTCGGGTACTCAAATAGGCCGTTTGCTACACCGCCTCGTTGTTTATCAGGAACAAATACAAACGTCAGTGATGATTCAAGACCAGTGGCGTATGCTGAGGTTGTGACTTGGGCTATCACTAGGTCTACCATATCCGGACAATAAGGGGTTGTAACCTTCCGTTAGGCGTGCGCCCTGGTAGAACACAGTTGGTTGCGCGGGGGTTGTCGATTTAGTGTTTTTGGCACCAGATCAGTTGCCAGATTTATGTAGTTAGCGCTATGGCGAAAATCTGATGTTTTATCAAATAATTGGCGCTTAATCTGGCGCTTTTGAAAATAAAAGACATCAAATAAATAATTTCAATTGATGCGGTAAACAAGTGAAAACAATGGGTAATCAGTGTTTATAGAAATTCTTAATGGTCCTCCCCCACGTTTATTGTTTATAAATTTTCGATAACTATAACCGTAGCATGATTTCATGGCCAGTCCTGCTTTCCTAACTAAGAAGAGATTAGATTACTGACATTCATGTGATCAAATATGGTACATTTGTGATGTGGCCATCACGCGTGCACTGGCTGGAACTTCTCGGGATTGTTTGGTCAGAGGTGAGGGGCCGTTTTAATTGTTTCAAACTTCATAAAATGTTATACAAATAGATTTCCTACTTTGTCAAAACACTTAGCACGGCGGGAGAGATTTAGGAGTTTTACCGTGCTTGTTAGTTCTAGTGCTTTTCTGTTGCTTTTAGACAGGATTAGGTGCGTTTTCACTTCCCGAGTTTGCAACACAGATGGGGCCTATTAGGTTGACCTATGCGACATGTAACTGCCGATTAGTCATTCTTGGAGACGGAGAAATAAATAGATAGTTAAGGTTGCTGCTGTGTAATGTTAGATGTCCTAAACAAGCTGTAAGACAATATAAGGTAAACTAAAGCGCGTTTCACCCTTAGAAGACAGTACACGTTAAATGGAGCGCAGTGTTGCAACATGTACTAGTTGTGAATCTTTCTCCGCGAGCGACTCGAGGTGACCAGAGTCCTGTACTTAGTCCTTCAATTGCTGCTTGACGAGATGGGCACTTTTAACTTTGGTATCCCTGCATGCCTTTGTTACTGTATGACCTAAATTTACAAATGACTCGTCTATATAAACAATTGATTTCCCCTGGTCCCTAAACCTTTTTACGTATTTTAGATATTTATGTCGCCGTCTGATGGTATCGTCTCTTTCTATTAATATGCACTTCTTACCCCTTCTTTCATATTCGGACCCCAAATCATGCAAGAACCGACTAAGAGTGGCCCTTGAGAAATTTGGTAGGGTCTCATCACTGTTGAATAGTGACAAAATTATATTCAGCGTGGGTGGAATATTTGCAAACTGTAAAGAATGAACAATTCGCCGCACTCCACCTTGCACTATTCAATCATATTGCGTTAACCTATCGTTTTGTGTAGTCCCGCCCTTTTTGCTTCTTTTTCGATGGCGTTCTTAGAGGTCCTTTCATTAGTTCCTTTTTAATCCTATACACTACTGCTTCTGAACACTCAATAGCCTTAGCTGTTTCTTTTACTGCCTTACACGCATTTTACTTCAAAAATAATCTAACACATTCTTAATTATTTGGCATTCTTTACTTCTTAATTTACCAACATATCGTCTCTTCCTAGCTTCCCCCTCCATAACTACAAATATTTACAAAAATATTAAACAAATAACGCAATAACAGCTCACAGTTACACACACGGCTTCTTTCGAACTAATGTTAGTGCTGCTCCTTATACTATCTTCTGTGTCAGGCCTGGCACTGAATAGATGAATACCTTTTGTTTGCCTTACTGGATAAAAGAAAGAAGTTACCGCCTTTTGGTTTATTTTAAAAACGTTCTCCAACCTTCCTCAACATTTGTTCTCGCTGGTTCCCTGATGTAAACTCAATAACAAAAAAGTTTCACACTGCGTAACTTTTGCAGTGCACAGATATAAAATTTTCCGAAAACATTTAATTTAAAAAATTATAACACTTAACTGGGTAAACATAGAGAATTCAAAGTAGGCAGGTAGTAGCACTATGGTTTATTCTACCTAAGAAAAAAATATAGATGCATTCTAGCAGTTAGTTTGTTAGTTAGTGCGTGATGAGTATAGAAACAGCAAATATCGGACTTCTATTGAAAAAAACGTTTTCTGAAGAAATTTGGGCCTATAGAAATGTATAATGACTCTGAAAAGGATATAACCTGATAGAGAAAAAAATTCTGCATAGGATAATGTGTTCAAACCTGAAATTTATAACAAATGAATATTTATACCATGCTATTAGTAATGTGGCAACAGCGCGAGGGTAGAAAAGGACGCGGCTAATGGCAACTTGTATGCGCTAGATAGAGACAGAGATGTCCCATTTAACTCCATACTGTCTTCTAAGAGTGGAACGCTATATACAATAAAAGTATAATGAATAATTTTATCATACCTTTGAGAGGTAGAATTGGAACTGAAAATTCCAATGTCACAGCTGGGATTTGAACCACAAACCCTCCGCTTGCCATTAAAAGTTCCGATTCTACCTTGCCCACACACGCTTTGTGTGTTTAAAAAACACCAACAGTATGTTTCTTGGCATAAATAAATAATATGTCTCATACCTTTTTATATGTACATGAATTGCAGCCGTCTTTCTTGACGGGTAAACTGCGTCGCCACACTATCAAAAAACAGTTCCTCGTGGTGTCTTCTCAATGATACAAGTACATCTTTTTCCACCGATAGAAGAACCAAGTTGCTCAGACCAATTTGTCCTTGTGTTGCCCGTAAACAAGATTCTATCCATGGTAATTATTATTTATTTATGCCAACAAACATTGAATTTTTAAGTTCCAGTTCTACCTCTTAAACTTTGCCCACACACGGCTTGTGTGTTTAAAAACACCAACAGTAAGTTTGTTGGCATAAACAAATAATAATTACCATGTGAAGGTTATTTAATCCTGGGATATAAAGTACTTACAATAGTAAGTCACCATTGGGGTAATTGTTTCTGATGTGAGACTGCCTTTGTGGTTTACCAGGAGAAATACGAACTGGCTTGAGAATTGAATGCCATTCTGGCAGTTTGTCACAATAGCTCAGTGGTTAGAGCGTCCGCCCGGCAAGCGGAAGGTCTGTGGCTCAAATCCCAGTTGTGGCATTGAATTTTTAAGTTCCAGTTCTACCTCTTAAGATTCTATCCGTTTCAAGGCTAAAAGACTCCTTTCTGCGCATGCAGATCAGTTCACATAGTATATAAACTTCACTACACAACATCAAGTCCACTTGATTTCATATCATTTGTAATGGGTTGAATGTTGTTGTTGTAATGTTTAACGCCCGCTTTTACTACTACGGCACCGCAGGCGGTGACACTGATGATACATGGAATAAATATGGAGCACCGGTGGAATTAGATGGCGGGGGAAACCGGAGCACCCGGAGAAAACCCGCCCTGACGCCGCTTCGTCCACTACGAATACCACATGCGGGTCCCTGGGATCGAACCCGGGCCGCCTAGGTGGTAGGCGAGCGCGCTAACCGCTCGGCCACGGCGCCGCCCTGGCTTGAATGGACATTTGTTAAGTGAATGTAACACGTTCAGTTCGTTTTTCAAAGACAGTATATCGAAATAGGAAACATATGGTTCTCTCAGTTCACATAACACATTTGTTGGAAAAAGTTTATCCTAACTCGCAAAGTATTTAGAATCCAGTATCTCCAGGAATTTCAACTCTTTCTGTGATTCAAATCTTATTTTAGTTTCAGTTTTTAATGTGTCCAGGACTTCACAGAAAATCCTTAAGTTCTCTTTCTAGGCCTTTCTTCATCCTCTTCATTAGCACTGCTTCACTATCACTAATTTGTCCTCGTATTTCAACTGCGAGAATGGTCGTTTCACTAATTGCTTTATTACATATTCTTCATCCATTTCGATGAATTAGCACTAGCAACTGTCTTGGTACACTGTACACTATGAAATAAATAATACTAATTGTTATACTAATACAGCTGTTGAAGACCGCAGCAATCGCCCAATTAAAATGCATTCTTTCTTACTTTCAACTCCTCGTGCTATCCAGCCAGTCGTGTTCATACGACACGTTTCGGAGACGCTCGAGTAAGTATAGCGACATGTGATTCCGAAGCTTTGGCGTGCTTATTCCTGCATTCCCGCGCCTCACCTCTCTCTGTAGCGGTAACATCCGAAGCCCTGTTCTCCCCTCTGTTCAATGGCAGAGAGCGAGACGTATTCCATCCTACGCGCTAATTCAGTATAAGGGATTGCTAGTATTGCAATTATTAATATTACTTATTAATTTCTAGTTTACTTTAGATATGAGCTTCCATGATAGCTTTGATAGTCTACAATATACGCCACTGTGCAAGACACATCCTTCTCGTGTGTTCGACAGACGATAACACATGGAACAGACTATCAATAAACTCAGCTGCATGTTGTGAATATCGACTTGTATAAAACGCGCTCCAACACGACACGGGACTTACTCGTATAAATACTTTGCTTTCTTAATGCGCTCAATGATTTTTTTCCATGGTTGGACGCTGTTAATAAAGCAATGAACGTGACTAGAGTACGACTGAAGGAATCGGAAATAATAATGAGTCTGCATTTAAAAAATGTTTAACTTTATATAATCGGATATTTACTGTATCGAATTTTCACTTGACTAAGTTGCATTACGCTGGATTGGAGACAAGTGGAAAAATATCATTGGTCAGCTACAAACAAATGACATCCAAATGCACAACATTGACTTTCCACTCTGCTATCGATATGATCATCGAAATGCATTCCCGTTCTCGTTCGAAGGCTATTGTGAACCAAAATGTTGTGTGTTGTTTTACCTTCCGTTCTCGTTTCCGTTGTGGTATTCGTTCTCGGTTTATTGTGAGCCAATCTTAATTCCTAGTGGTAAAGTGAGGAGAATATCCATTTCTATTTCGTTTTATTCGGATCCGTATGACCATAAATTAATAAATGGTCATAAATTCTACAAAATGTTGGCGAAAGTATGTGATACACATTATAATTTGCAGTTGGAAGGTTATACATACTATTAACCAAGAGAATGTGTAATATGTACAAAATTTTCATCGTAAACCTTTCTTCAACTCAGGAAGTGTATTCTAATGGAAAAGGAATTTGGTGTAGTGCCTGGGAGTTAGGCTCAGGAAAGAAACAGCAACACTCGCTTATCAATTATCAACATTACCGTCGTCATCATCATCATCATCATCAGCAGCAGCAGCAGCAGCAGCAGCAGCAGCAGCAGCAGCAGCAGAAAAGCTAGTGCAGATATACAGATTCGACGTCGAATTCAGATTACCAACAGACAAGACAGAAAAAAGAGGACGACGATGTCTTTCCAGAATTTTCATTCCCAAAAATATATCCATCAGTATTAGTGTAATTAGTCAATATTCTCTTAATTGCTCTTGAAGCCATAATACCGTCCGCACAATAAAGAAAAAAAGCAAAGTAAAACATTAACATTTACCAAATATTAATTACTCCTCCTTGCATATGTAGATGCAAGATGACCCTGCGTTTTTGTACGTGCTATTAAAGCGCTAAAAGGAAGAGTGAATATCCTGTTGAAAATAAGTTTTCTATCTGTCTGGACTTTTGTTGTAATCAATTGTCAACACCAACTTAAGTCTACTTTCTCACAATTTTTAATACTTTGATAATGCTATGCTACACAATGAAGATTCAAAAGCTTCAATTACAAAATGAAATATCCCTTGGAGGATTAATGAGTATCGTGTTCATTGATATTCCTTTACATTAAGAGGATTGATATGGATATGTTTAACATTTAATGGATTGTTCACAGAGCAGAAATAGTAAGAAGTACCAGACTAGGGCAGTACAATGTTCGGTACGAGATACATCCGTCGGAAATTAATATTTAACAGCTAAAACACTGATGTTTATCCTATGTCTCAATGAATAAGAAACAGTGGCTAAGCGTTTTACTCGTACACAACACAGAAATACATGCTCAAGAGACACACTGGTGGTCGAGCTCGTTAAAGCAGGGACTCGTGAGAGAGATCTATGAGGCTTACTTCCACCTAGGACCGTTCTCCCTGACAGGATTTTCCCCCCGGGTTTCCTATCATAGCTAGTAAATATAGCGAGGTACCTTGAACCTGGACCTGAAACTCTCGCTTCCCAAATTTCCTTTCCGATTCATTTTATTTCATGTATCTTCAATTCATCAGTGTTCACAACCTATGGTGCAGCGTGCCGTAAGAAAAGGTGTTAAGCAACACAAAAATAAAACAGCTCGGATACCTGGAATTTAATTACACATCATCAGCTGGTTCAAGATTTTTTAAATAATTACTTTTAAAAATCCGTTAGAAGGTAGCGATTGCAAAACAATCAGACGATCCCATATCAATATCGCTGTGATTATTAGTCACAAATTCATATCTTTTAGCATGTTCCCTTACGATTTATTAGAAAATGCTTCTGTTTCGCAGTCATTCTATGTTAATGTCTGAATCCTGTTGAATCGAAACATGTGAGCTGAATATTAAGACTTCAAAGGACTAAAAATGGCCTTTTAAATTTTCGTTGAATTAAACTCAAGCAAAAGCCTGAAATATCCATGAAATTTTAATATCGGGACGCCGGGCTCAGCGCACAACAAAAGAATGTCGGGGCCGGCATAGTTGACGCCATGTGCCGGGTCGGCGAGCGGGCAAAGGCGTTCAAGGTCAGGCTACGTCGCGCTACTGTTTGTGTGTACCTGACTAACAAAAATGGAAGCGGCTACACAAAAGGGGCTTTCTCCAGAGCCTTTGAGTAAAGTCCAGGTGCGTTTTAGCAGATTTCACAGATACACCAACTTAATACATTTGCGGTAGAAATAAAAGCAATATAATTGAAGCTCGGCAAATATTGGGCTACAAATGTACTCTCCTTGGAATTCTATGAAATTAAAGTTTGGTTTAAACACAAAAGGGCTGTAAAACTCACAGATATTAGAATAGCTGCTCAGAACGTTGCATTGCTTTGAAATCGCCAGAAGTTTTTGCCACAAAGCAATTTCTTTCTAGAGTTGCAGAAGAATTTCAAGTTTTCTCCCCTCTGGGAACACAAGGTATCAAGAAGCTGTTATCTCCTTAAACGAAAATCAATGACAAGTCAGCAAGATGAACCTGCAGGTCGTGGCTTGTATTTCGCTCTGAAAGGACAGATGCTGAACAGCTTTACGATTCTCTGTTGTCACATTTACAGCACTAAATATTTGCATTAACCAATGAGAGAATTTAGCAGCAGAGGAAGCACTTTGGTAGCCTTATTTGCATTTTGTTTGATGTCGAGATTTCACCGTAAATACATGTTTTGAGCCTCCTAAATAAAAATAAAAATAAATAAAATAAAAAAAAGGGCAATTTAATGAAACCGTCTGCCCACGCGCGCATATGCAGTACGTATGTGGTGTGCGCTCGCGAAGGGCATAACCTCAAAAACAAAATGTTCAATAAATACCAAACTTAGTGTTTTGGTTAGCCATTTTAGAAAAATACGATAGGAAAATGTTCAAGGAAATCTCCCTTATCCAAACTACCCTTTACAGGGATGATTTTTTTCACAATTTTTGGGTTTCCTAAAAATTACTTCACTAATTTTGATTAAAATACCACACGTTTAACATACTTACAAGGCAAATAAAATTCATACTTTGAATTTTCTGGGAATCGCCTGTGAAGTCCTCCATTTGGAAGGGGCTTTGTGTAATTTTGTACAACTAGTAAATCATACGAGATACCTAAAAACGTATCACACAAAAAATGTAGAGCTCTTTAGAAAAGCACAATTTATTTCAAATGAACTTCTTCGTTTTCTTCATTTTCTGCGGCATGAGCATCTGTGGGAAATCCGTGGTTATTGGTTTGAATATTTCAATACGTTTTCATTTTTAAAGTTTTGCCACTATTCAGTAGTTTTTCGTGATGTCATGGCAGGAATGTGAAATTTCTAGGCCAGCATATAGCAACTTTTAACACCTGAGTATTGACTCGGTTTCCTGCACCTTCCGGGGCTCTAATGACCTAGCTGTCGACGGGCCCTTAAACTCTACTCACTCACTCACTCCTGCACCTTCCATAAATGCAACAAAATGTATAATGAAACTATTTCTGCGAATGTTTATTTGGATTAAAATTAAGTAGATGGAAAAGTGAGCATTTGTAGGAAAGGTTGTAAAACTATATAAAAGCAAATTGAAGTGGATAGACAAAGGCATCTGAATGTAACACATCATATGTTTATTCTGTTACCGCAAAAATGGGCAGTGATTGTAACGTGTGATATTTGCCAGCTTATTAGTATTATTTCTTGCCTGGAACTTTATTAGCGTAGTATGATCATGTGAAAGAAGATATATCGAAATGGTTACTCAAGTAACACTATTTTAAACAATGCCCATTTCTGCTGTTTTAGGAAGTGATCGTTATAACAGCAATACATATCTATGCAAGAGAAGAAAGATAATCCTGTAAGTAACGGTTTGAGTATCACAGAAGAAATGTTGGGTTATCTTTAAACGAGAGTTTAAATCATTATATCAAGGTTAAAATAAAATAAAATTAAAATAAATTTATTGTGAATAAGTTTTTGTCTGTCTCTTATGGTTTACCAGTTATTCAAAGTTACATAAAATGTATCTTAAATGAAGACGATTGCACAGGCTATTCCAGAAAATTCAAGATATATATTTTATTTGTAGTGTAAATATCTTAAGTTCACGGTATTCTAATCAGATCGTTATAAGAATGCTTGAGAAAAGAAACATAGCATAACTTTTCGATGTTTCAGGGTTATAGGAGAGTGGATTTTGCGCCTTGGAAGGATCTCTTCGCGGTGCCGGAGAGATGGTGCGGATACTTGTTACAAGGAAAGAATTTTCACCATGGACATCAGAGGCCTGTCTGGTTGTATGGGTCGTTAATCTCCTCTTTGGGTAGGTTCAGTAGTTGGTCAAATGTTCGAGTTATCTTCGAGATAGTGACTTCTGCGCGTCGCTGTGGTCTCTCTGCCTGCAGCCTGCAACTTCCTGTGGTTCCTTCACTTCATCCATTTCTACTTCCAGAGGGAGGGTGTTGGCTATAATAACCTATGTAGGTCACTGTACCCG
Source organism: Tenodera sinensis (assembly GCA_030765045.1). NCBI lineage: Eukaryota > Metazoa > Arthropoda > Insecta > Mantodea > Mantidae > Tenodera > Tenodera sinensis. Next base: position 95,433,111 of record CM060962.1, on the reverse strand, counting down.
AGGTGTCCCTCTACCTTGTATAACATACTTAGTGGAATGTATACAGAATTCTCTCTAAAGAAAAAGATACTTGCAGCTGCATAATACTTCCGGAATTTGAAATATTGTTGAGCGAGGGTTAAAGGGCTCAGAATTACCTACACCTGCCGATGCTCAGTCCCATTTTCTTGAGTACTAGAGTACTCTTGTACAAATACCATAGGGCATGACGAAAATATATGTAGTTTTAAGTTATGGATAGCATAAAAAGCTTCTTCCAAATTATTGTACTGTATTAGTTCCCTAAGGTACGGGAAGGTGGATAAATGACCCCAATTGAATCGCCTTTTGACACCTGAAAAGCCACCTGTGAAACATCGGATAAGATCCATGAAAGTGAGAATATTTTGTCTTTTGTTAAAAAATGCAGAGACGACAGATACCCACGTATACCCGCTTATTTTGGTACGATTACCTACTCAAAGGTTGTCAGATTCCCAACTTTAGCAACGGAATGGGTTGTAAACAATATATTAACTTCAAAGAACGGTATACATACAAATTTACTGTATTTTTTCAGTTGAAAATTGAAACACAGTTCGTTTGGGCCTTTAGGTTATTTTCAAACCGAGACATTGAAAGGAAATAGATTCAACTTTACGGGAACTATGCCCACAGTTTGTGTTTTCAGTGATAAAACATGCAGTTATTACTTTAGGTGTGGCAACAGGGCCAGGTCGTATGTCTACTGAAGTACTACAGAGACCTGCAAGAGCATCTCTGCTTCTCTGCAAGAAAATTGACGAAAATGGTCCGTTCGTTGTTCATGCTCTATCGATCCGACAGTTTGGGCCCATCCAGGTGCACTAACGCTCAAGTGTTTTGCTTGTAAGCCTTGCTTTTCATTCGAGAGGCAGTGACATCAGAAGTAGAAGTGGGGTTGCTGTAAGGATACCACACGCAGTGGTAGTGTCCTAGCCGTTTGGAATGCTCGCTTCACTTCAAATAGCCTAAGCATCTTAGTTACAAATTCGACTTGAAATGCTAAGTAAGAGTGCACGAATTCTTTTTAAGAGTTCCAGTACAATTTTTCTTAAAGACCACGACTAGTTTTCATATAATACGCTCAAAATCCAACATCGGATATTAAACTCCGAGCGTTCTACAGTTTGAAGTAATATTCAATCCATCACTGAATTTTTTCAGCACATTTATGAACATTACCAAACAACTTACATCAATTTTCACAGTTTTTTCTTTTTCTTTTTTTTTTCTTTTTTTTTATTTTTTATTTATTTTTTTTTTATTTTTATTTTTTATCTCTCATTTTATTCTTACTTAATTTCTGCACAAACGTTATGTACGATATTTTGGATACTGAAAGACAGCTGATTTTGCGAAGAATTCACAAAAATTAAAGCACACAAACTTCTGGCTCTTCCTTTTACTCTTAGTGCGATCAGGAGTATGCTGTTTCTCGTGCTGTTCAGCTTACATTTATAATTGTAACATACACTTACATTTTATTAAATATTTATCCTATCCGGATTTTATAAATAGCAAACATTTTCTAAATATTAGGCCCATAAACGTTTATAATGTGACCTTTTAAAAATATATATAAATTCTAAGCGAGATGTTTCTGTGTTGCGCTCAATTAGAAGCCCTTGCCATTTGAGGAAAGTATTTGGATGCTATACAGCCTACTCCTAAGTGGAACCTATGTTATATCACATACCAAGATTCACAATATACAGTAATTGGTTTTGTCATCCTTGCCTAAAACTGCAACACACACGTTCACTCTGTTTTGATTTTCTAGGCACCCTGTTGTGACGCTAGTGTAATCCAAATTTAAAAAGATGGTTGATGTTTCACAAGAATCAATAAGGTGCAGGTGTGTCGTTGCCAGATATCACTCAGCTTCGGCAGATTGTTCAGCCAGAACAGAAAGGAATGAGCAGCAGTATTACAACAAAGTATAACTCACAACTCATTTTGGTTTTTGCTATTGTGACCGTGCAGTTTTCGCTGTTACTTCACTGAATTCTCTGTCACTTCAATTTTGGCCTAGTTCAGTTTTAACAAGACTTCACTTAGTTCACACTGTCACTTCTCCAGTGTGATCCACGTTACCTCTGTTACCCCATTTTTCTTTGCGACGTAGCCGTGTAGTGAAATACGCGCTAATAAGAACCGTTTTGCATTATTATTTTGAAAAACTATTTTAAACCGATGCATTACGGTAAAGTCTGGATCAGATGCTAGCACAAGCACGGGCACGAGAGGAGAGGTAGCGATTGAACTTGCCTTACTCACCCCACATTCTCTTACCGAGTGACGAAGGTTATTTTCATACGAAAGTTTGGTTTATACTTCTGATCATAGTGGCGTTTGATATTCTAACGTTTTATATTTGCAAATTGGAATCCGCATATTAAACAGGAAACCTTCCTATTTTTGTAACTTACAAAAAAGTCTCTCTGTCACTCTTCATGAAACAGACGTCCCGACGAAACCACTCTCGCCACTGAATGAGGCGTGTCGCAAGCAAAAGTAAAGCCGAACAGCAGTGAAAGGGATTGATGACGGGTGGAGTGAGGCAAGTACGCGTGGCCCTTTTGAGCCTATTTTGCCCATGCCTGTGCAAGCAGATATATTTCAATTGTGACAATGTCCACTGATAAGATTCAGAAACAATTTAATTCTTCAACCTCCCACGCTCGGCAACTCACTTCAAAAAGCTCATCATTAGCCGCCGTTAAATGTATCAGCCAGCTTAACTGATGTCCATTCTCACTCCACTCACACATACCCTTAGAAAAAAAAAATTACCTTTGTGGCAGCTGGCGGCAGATTCGACAGAGTATGAGATGGGGACAGCGTCAAAGGTGACACACATCCTTTCCACATCTACATACCTCAGCGCAATATATCCACATGATAAAAACCTGTTTCCCAGTAAATACAAAAACCGTTTATTAAAACGTTATGCATAACTATGTTAACATTGAGAGATAAACTGAAGAGAATTAATTAGCAAACGGCATATTAAAACACAATTCACCTGTACTCATAGACGAAATAACAGGGATTCTGTTTATATAATTTCGTTTCGTTGTCTTGAACATAGACAACGAAAGGATATCAGAGCTTAAAACGAAAAATATGTTGGATTTAAACCCAATTGCGGTGTGCACTTCTATTGCACCGCTCTGCATTCACAGTAAACTGATTGGAACCATATCAGCATTCACACAATCACATGCTTGTCATATGCTAAAGCGTGTCGGCCAACCACTGCGTCCCTCACATCGGGCATCATGAATGGATACAATTCTAGATGGTGGGGCATAATCAGCATCGCAAGTCCCTCCCGGCCGGTAAATGTGGTCTTCATAACCAGAGGCCGCTACTTTTCCATCAAGTAGCTCCTAAGTTGCCCCCCCCCCCCCCCCCCCCCTCGTGACCACACTACGCTGAGTGCACCCGGACCACGTCTCGAGAGCTACGCGCGCGAGTCGAGTAGTGTGGTGATTCGCCGCAACCGGTCAGTGCGCCAGTGCAAGCCCGGTAATCAACCCGTCGACTGCCGGGAGGCCAGTGGCTACCAGAGGCGGCCAGAAAAGTGAAACTCTCCGAGTACACCCGGATGGGAGTAGTGTTCATAAACCACAGATAAAAGTGAAACTCTCCCAGTACACCCGGATGGGAGTAGTGTTCATAAACCACAGATAGTCTGCGTACATCCAGACAGGATTTGTTTTTCTTCAAACTCCTAAGCGAAGTGCGTGATGCGTAGTGAAGTGATCACAACTGTTCCCTGTATATAGTTCCCTCCCCCCTGTGTAAATAGATTAGTGTGTGTAATTTATAGTGTCCGTGCTTAGCCCGAAAAGGCAGTGTAATATCTTTACGTGATAGCGTGGGCCACGCGAGTGTGCGCTAGTCTTTTGGCGCGCATCGCGTAGCGTGCCCACGCCAAGTGGAGGCTCCCAGAAGCCCTTGCGACTGGGAGCAGAGACAAGAGGGGGACATGGCAACAGCCACAGACACACCTGCCATGCCGGCCGCCGGGAGCGGACTGGCCCAGCCCTTAGACTTAGACTTATTTTATTGAAGAAAACATTTGCCTGGTGCCGGTACAGAAGGGCCCGGCTTACAGGCTAAAATTAACATTAACTATAATTTACAATATTTACATGGGTATTCATGTTAGGTTTTATATCTTCAAAAAACCCATACAGTGAGCAGGTTTAGCCCACCGAGAACAGTTTTTGGGCGTATTCTCAGTCTTTTGTTTGTCCGTTTTTGATAGTTTTTTTTTTAATTTATATACACGGATACATACACTCACTCACTCCTGGGCATAGCACACATATGTCCCATCACACGCACACACACACACTCGTATATACATATTTACACACACTGCACTATATACACTTCACTATGTACAGTTTTTCCGCAGTTTCCCTGTGCGGACCAGGTTGCAGCTCCTGTGGCGTTTCCGAGGCACAGACCTCTCCCGGAGTGTGTGACCTAGGGCCTGGGTTGCATGGGCGCGCGTCAATGGGCGAGCCAAACAATGTCTAGTACATTTTAATTCTAGCATGTTTGCGATGCTTTGGCTCGCCCTTGCCAATATTGGCAATCACGTAATTTTTGTGATTCCTGATGCGCGCCCATGCGACAGTGGCTCTTTTTGTTACTGCCTCGGGTATGGATGGGATTTGGGTTTCGTGGTGAAGGGTTTGGTTAGTGGTTAGGATGGGAGCAGAGAGGATTTTCCGGAGGGAGAGGTTTTGGAGGGTTTGGATGGTCTTCAAGGCGGTTTTTGAGGCGTTTGCCCAGGCCACACACGCGTAGAGAACCACCGACAGGATGAAAGCTTTATACAGGACGAGTTTGGACTTCAATTGCAGCTGTTTGCTGCGGAAGATGGGGGCGCATAACTTTAGCCACTGTCTGCCTTTGTTGGCGCTATTTTTTATGTGGGTGGACCAGCACATTGTACGGTCCAAGGTAACCCCTAAGTATTTAACTTGCCGACGACAGTGCAATACCTGACCACCGACCGTTAGGTCCATTGCCAAAGTGTGATGCCGCTTAGAGAAATGTATCAGCTGGCATTTGTTGGGATTAATTTTAATTTTCCAGTCATGTTGCCATGAGAGGAAGTTCTTGACATAACGTTGCATTTCTGCAAGGACTAGCTCAGCGCGCCGCTCTGCCGGTTGTACTTATAGCTTCAGCCGGCCCAGCCGTAGCAACCAGCGATCCGCCTACGTGCCCCCCCCCCCCCCCCATTGGTCGCAGTGCCGAAAGTCCAGCCACAAACATCTGACGAGACCCTGGAGGAGGAAGAGCGACAGGCCAAGGCACACAGTAAGCTCCAGAGAGAAGTTGCAGATCTCAGCAATGAGATCTTATTTTACCAAAATCTACTCAGCGAAATGGACGGGGAGTCCAGCGATTTCCCAAAAGTCGCCCAGGCCCTCGGACTGTGTTACAAGGAGCATGCCCAAAAGAAGAGGCTCCTTGTAAAGCTAGGGGAAGGGTGGAAAACCATCCCTATCTAGAAAAAAAAGAGACAACTGAACCGCAGCAGCGACAGTGACTCAGACAACGAGAACCATCACCAGAAGCCCGGCAAACGCAGTAACCAACAAAAAACGCCGCCACACATCAAGGTACAAAACCAGTTCCAACCCCTAGCAGCACAGGACGCAGAGTCCGACGATGAGACGGAGGACCTACCCCCTGTTACACCCCAACCAAGGAACCCACACCAACCTGGACCACAACGACCAGCTAAACCACCACCATCACCAAAACCAGTGCGCAAGCAAAAGCTGACACAACCCTCCACTTCTACCGCCACTCCCACTCCCACACAGAACACCGCCCAAAACCCAGAACTACAAAAACCTCCACGAATAATAATTTCAGACAAAACACACACAGTTAAGGTCCTCCGGCTCCTCCGGGACTCCGTTCCAGCTGGAGCTTACAAGCTGCAAACCACGAGGGATTGCCTCAAGCTCTTCCTCCAATACAAGAAGGACGCCCACCAGATCATGCAGCTCCTGAAGGACGCCGGAGTGGAAAACTTTAGTTTCACACCCCGGAACGACCAGCCTCTGCGATGTGTAGTCAAACGTCTCCCAGTGGACATGGAGATTGACTATATCAAGGAAGACCTGGAAGAGAAGGGTTACACCGGCGTCCAAGTGCGTCAACTCATTTCCCGCGGCAGGCCTCTGCCTATGTTCCAGGTAAGTCTTGACAGGACCACCACAAACCAAAAAATCCTCCAAGAACGAGAGGTGTGCCATATTATGTTCACCGTGGAGGTCTTGAAAACCAACGCCAATATAACCCAGTGTTATAATTGCCAACAGCTGGGACACACTTACAGAATGTGTCAAATGACCTCCCGGTGTGTCCTTTGTGGTGGCCTCCACCGCCTTGCTGCCTGCCCCCAAAAGGCAAAGCAGGACGCTCAACCCCACTGCGCAAACTGTGGGGAAGCGCATCCTGCCAGTTATAGGGAGTGCGAAACGTTCAGAAACGAACGCCACCATCGTCAACTGGCAACCATAGCCAGGACCACTCCAAGTGCTCAACCAGGGTCCAAACCCATTCTACACCCGGCCCTGGTTCAACCAGGCGTCTGCTATGCCGGAGCCGCTGGAGGGAAAAAGGCGCCCGCGCCACCACCAAATGGTGCCCCTCCACTACCCCAAACCCCACAGACACCCACCGGAGACCTGAGTGGTCTGAAAGAAGTTCTAAACCTGCTCAAGGACCTCAAACTCACAGCCCTCTTAGCAAACTTGCAGCCCTTCCTGATTAAATTCAGAAGCTGCACGAGCACTATGGAGAAATTAGAAACCATAATATGCCTCCTCTCAACCCTCCTAGAGTAAATGGCCTATATAAGGGGAGGTACAACTTTAACTCGCGCGCTCCTGTGGAATGCAGATGGCATCCACAGGAAACAACACGAACTTGAAAACTACCTACGGCGTAACAAAATTGACGTCGCATTCATATGCGAAACAAAATTAAAGCACGAGCACACCTTTAAGCTCCACGGTATCAAATCTTACGAAACGACAGAATTGGCAGACAAGGGGGAGGGACTGCTATTTTGCTTAGAAATACCATTGCTCATGCTTCTGTTACGCTACCTACAATGGCAGCGTTAGAGTGCACGGCTCTTAAAACACGTGTTAATAGTCAAACGGTGATGCTGGTAGCATTATATCGGCCCCCCAACTCCCCAGATTTCATATGTGACCTCGAACAAATCCTCGCTTTATAATTGCAGGAGATTTCAATGCTCTGCACCCCTGGTGGTTTTCACGCCGAGCAAACGCCAGCTAATTCATTTCTCTAAGCGGCGTCACACTTTGGCAAAGGACCTAACGGTCCGTGGTCAAATATTGCACTGCCGGCAGCAGGTTAAATACTTAGATGTCACCTTGGACCGCACAATGTGTTGGTCCACCCACATAAAAAATAGCGCCAATAAAGGCAGGCAGCGGCTAAAGTTGTGCGCCCCCATCTTGCGCAGTAAACAGTTGCGACCTAAGTCAAAACTGATATTATATAGGTCATTTTATTCTCTCGGTTGTCCTGTACGCATGTGTGGCCTGGGCTAATGCCTCCAAAACCGCCCTGAAACAACTCCAAACCCTCCAAAACCTCTCCCTCAGAAAAATCCTCTCTGCTCCACTCCTCACCAGTACCCAAACACTACACCTTGAAACCCGGATCCCGTTCATCCCGGAGGCAATTGAAAAACGAGCAACGGCTGTATGGACGCGCATTAGAAACCACGAAAACGACGTGATCGCCAATATCGGCAAAGGCGAGCCGAAGCACCGCAAGCATAATAGGATCAAAATGTTCTAGAGGCGGATCGGCTCGCCGACTAATGCGCGTCCACGTAACCTCGTTCCTAGGCCACATACATGTTCCGGCAGAGGCCCTCGCCTCGAATATTCAGGAGCTGCCACCGTGGGACAGTGTATATACGAAGTGTAAATAGTGCAGTGCGCTGGGACGCATTTCTCTGGTGTGCCCAGTGAAGATGTGTGTATGTGTGTGTGTGTGAGAGTGTGCGTGGGTGAATGCGTGCGTGAATGTGTATGTAAATAATTTGTAAGTATGTACATATGTATATATAACACAAAGAAGAAACAGAACTTAAAAAGACAAAAGAAAACTATTGTCGGTGACCTACAGATGGTCACCGTATGGGTTTTTTTGTAGACACCGAAAAAAAGAAAGTGTATATATAAATAAAGCCAAATGTAAAAAAAAAAAAAAAAAAAAAAAAAAAAAAAAAAAAAAAAAAAAAAAAAAAAAAATGTTAAATATAGCCTGTAAGCCGGGCCCATTGTACCGGCACCAGGCAACACTTTTTCTAATAAATAACTTGAACTTGAACCACGTCTCTCAGCCGAAGAAAAGCTCCACCGGTAACCTAACTGGGGCCACCCGCTTGGTAAGCAACTGCTCTACCACCGCGCTAAGTATCCGACCACGCGGCAGGTAATTATAGTTTAGGCTTCTTAACCTATTATCAAATGGCGGCACTTAGTCAATGATGAAACAGGTTAGGTCAGAGATAGACATTTAAGCGCATTTGCCCCCCGTGCGCACGGTGACTGCCGCGTGTGTGCGCTGTAGTATGCTAGCAGCTAGTCACGTAAGTTACAAGATGACTGCCACGAGTGATTTTAAGCATCACTTAATGTCGCATTTTAACACTTTGTGGGAACTGAATGAATAAAAAGTGTGCATCGAAACGCAACATCAGCTTGTTCCCCACTTGAGTGATTCGGATTGGACTTCTGATTTGACGTTCTTAACAGGTATTACATAGCATTTAAATGAGCTAAATTTAGGACTTCATGGAAAATACATTCTTATTGCTCAATTTTCAGACAGAATTGCAGCTTTAAAAGAGAAATTGTTGTTCTGTATACGTCAAATGATAAACGCCAAAATATACTTATAACTTTCCGTTTGCATCTAAGCGTAAAGAACTGCTGAACATGAAAAAATAAATTTACTCATGCATTCCATGTGGTCTATTAGAGTAATTTACACCAAGGTTCTGCGATGTAGATTGCCTGAAAATGGCATTGCGTATGCCTGCTTCGTGTTTTAATTCTAAACTGAATACAGATAACGTTCCCCGCTCATTACAGCCTAAATTGATTGACCAGATATGAGATCGAGAGATGTAATGGAAATGTAATTCAAGAACAGTTTTATTAAGGATTGTCAAAAGAACGCTTTCCCAATGCTCATAACCTGTGTGTGAAGGTTTTGTGTTTATTTTGTTTCACTTATGGGTGTGAACAGTTATTTTCTATTATGGAAATAAGCATATCTCCAACAAGAAATTCGCTTGCAGATGAGCTTTTAACAGCAGTTCTTTGCATAGCTTGTGCTAATAACATTGTTGCAAATCTTGTGTACCTGAGTAATACGAATTAATGTACAACAGTCGTGGATTTTTTTTGTGTTTAAAGACGTGTTCATTTGGTTATGTTCCTATTTAGTTTGGTAGAATAACATTTCCTTATGAAACATACAGTACCACAACTTGAATAGACGGATTTCCGTACACGGTAGACGCGCGCTCTTCTCATAATGTCGCTTGCATGCAAGGGGTGCAAAAGCCTGCCCAACCCTGGGTTAGGTGTAACTATGCCATAGGCACGGATTTGTTTTCTGCGGGTGAGTTGCCATGGTCAGCACTGGAGAGGGAGCGGCTAGTCAAAGCAAAGGGATATGAATGCGACACAACACTTGACGTACTACCTCAGTGACCACGCTTCGAAATGTTCCAAAAACAAAGTCGTAAATGTTCATAGTTAATTTGTTTTGACTGGATATTTCGTTCATCTAGAGAAATAATTCATATGTACAAATGATTGATGAATAATAAATATACACCTTTTACACTTAAAGTTATATATGTATACTTTCAACTAAAATACTTCCATTTTAGTGGCTGATTCACAACACATTTATATTTGCAGTATTCATAACAGAATTACCTTATGCTCATTGTGAAATACAGTGTGTTCTTTGGTTTTTTATTGGTCCGTTTCTTCTTTATTATATGTTTTTATGGTTGCAGAATTAGCAGCACAGTGCATTACAATATATTTTCTAACACACAAATAAATCTCCTGCGGTTTTGACTTAAACATTGTCTATATCAGCGATTTCCAACCCTGTCTCTTTGAAGTCGCTTGCATAATTAGCCGCTACTTTCCCACCACCTCTTTAAGTCGGAAGGTGAATCATCTCTTGCCTGTGACGTGTAGAAACACAACCAGACAGTCAATATCAGTGACGGACACAAACAGGCGATTCCATGGTACTTTCTAAGGCATAACTTGCATTTTCTGGGATGTCCTTTGGATGACTTTTGCATAAATGGTAAATACTGAGAGAAAGACAACGCCTTACTGAATAAAAAATGTGGATCTAATTAAAACACACAATTTAAGTCAAATACGTCCTTTTTTTAATGTACCATTTCCGAGATACTCTTTATTATTTGTGTGAATTTGCCAGTTCTTATACTTTTCTCAAATAGGAATGTTATTCCTTTCTATCTCTTGGTCTTGTAAAGAGAACAGAATTTCAAAGGGGTCACGTGGCAACCAGGTCTTGAAACCTTTTAGTATCAAATAAGTCTACTCTACTCCCCCTGTATGTACAAGAAAATTACCAATAAGATACTTTTTGAAAATGCGTATGTCGATTAAAATATAGTAGATAGAGAAATAATAACTGTTCTGTAAGAATAGTTTGTACGAGTATAAGAGTGAGTATAGCTCTACATATATTTGCGAAGAGGTTACCCAAATTGAACTGTACCTACCAAAAGTCTGTATTGCAATAGGTTACGCGACGATCACTTGGTGTATCTTCTAAGACTATGCACTTCGACTTTGTCGCCAAATATTGATACACTTCTTAAACGTAAGCAGTACCAAAGAAGTCACTAATGAACACATGTTCATCGCATAAGATTTGAAAGTGCTTTCGTAAATCAAACGTACATGTTATCATCCCACCACTGCAACTTAATGCACACCTGAGTGTTAAACAGTGGCAAAATCCGCGTATAGTGGAAGGAGATAAATCGAATCTCCCCTCTTCCGCAAACGTTGAACGTCGCGGGTCTATATTGTGAGAAATTAAGCGCGAGATCACATGACGCGATGGAGGCAAAGCGTAAATACTTCATGTGCAAGTCATGTACTTTGCTATTCTTAGGTGGACAGTTTCCCTTTAACATATTCTTGATTTCACACAGTTTGACATTCTCAAGATTTTTATGTAGAGCCCAGCCTCGTTGACCTGAAGTTATCTGTCTCCCTGTTCCCTGTCTGCTTATTATTAGCTCCGTTTCTGGAGGAACGTTTTCGTGTAAATATTTGCACTGGTTTATTGACTATATTTGCGATTATTAATTTATTGGGTTCTGCTTAAGGCGCCAAACGTTTATGTTGTGGTTATTAATGTTGGGTTCGGTGTTATATTTGCCTAGGCTGTTTGGAACACTCAGCAGTTGATCAAGTTTCTCTGGACAGGGGTGGAACTGGTAAGTAGTTAGGTTGTAATTATACACTTTTGAAACAATTACAACTGAAGTAAACTGTTGCGTGGCAGCATATTTACTGAATTGTTACAAAAATGTTCACTACACCAAAAAGTTACCGTTACGACTATAAGTCTGAATGTTCCGTAAGGCTGTTGTGTTACTAAGCACCATATAGTGGTAGTTTGGTTGGAAATATTTAAGTATTGTCTGCATATTTCGAGGTGAATGATATTATATTTCGGCACTACTACAATGAAGTCTACAAAGAAAGTAATTTCCTGACTGTAACAACAATGTTGGCGTAGTTCCGCTTCTTCCACATATACAATTTGAAACTCTAGGTTTCTTGTGCCTGATTGGCTTCCTACTTTTAATGTTGAAATTTACCGAGCGAGATGGCTCAGGCGGTAGCGTTTGCGGCCCACATTTGTGAGACTGTGGAATCGATTCCCGCGGCCTACTTCCTAAGTCATGGGTCTTTTCGGTTTTTTTTGTTTTTTTTTTTTTTTTTTGTTTTTGTTTTTTTTAAACCCTGGTCTCAGGCAAATACTGGGAAGGATAATTACATCCCTCGTCCTCCCGTCTTAGAGATTCGGAAGTCTCGACGATGACGTGCGTGGGTACTCTCCGCACTGTAACTGCTGTTCTCGACGTAGCAGTGGCGTTGTAGTTACCTGACCAACTGGGGGGACCTATGCTGAAACCCATGCAATTTGTTGCAATAAATTGTGGGTTTTTTAAATTTAATTTCCAAAAAACAGTTAAATCTGTTGAAATACGACAAAGGAAAAAGTTGTAGTTTATTCAATTTTCTATGAATATAGCCATAAATCAAGCACCTTCAATCAATAATAATTCAGCCAGGTGATGATAAATTTTTTTGATAAAAATATTTTTTTCTAGAAAACTATAAACTTTTCAACATTTTGGTATTAGACCTTCTTGTTATTCCCAACATGAGAAATTCGCTGTTAAAGTCTGACGGATTATTTCACTTCCACCTGTATATTTTTGTTGTCAGAGTGCAAACTATTAAGTTACATCACGATTAAAATGACCTTGTAGTGCATTTGAGGCTTTTTATGATATTTCTCACGTTCTTTTCAATTTTCTAGAAAAGTTGTTGCTAAGTTTGGTGCGCATATTTTAATCAGTTCTTAAGTTATGCATTTTAAGTAAAATTGCACATTTCTTTTATGAAAAACACTTAAGCATAATTTGAGCTTCATTTTCCAGTGTGCTTTTCTCGGTTGTACTGTTTTAAACATTTTCTTAATTTAAAATGCCCCTTAGTATGCAATTTTTGGCTATCAGAGTGAAACTTGAAGTAAAGTTTCCTCAATATATACAGCATAAAATATTGTTTAAAATTAAGAAAACTGCACCGTAAGAAGTATTTTATAAACTTGTTTAAATTTGTATTTTAAAATACATAATCTAGGTATTACTTAATTTATATACATGAAAATTTGCAACCACGCTTCTTTATACAGACATAAAATTTAAAATATTAAAAAATCTCCGTAGAATACATTGGGTTTTGGTAATTTTACATATTGGGGTCGAAGTCATGCGATCGTATCATTCAAAGAACGACGGAACATTCTAGAGCACACAATCGCCGAATTCCCGCGGCCGACCTTCCAGGCGAATGTTGGGAAGGATATATGTATACCATGCATCCCGCGTTTCACTACCTTTCCTTTCATTTCATTTATTTCATTGTCTCTGTCCCGTATTTCTACATTGTAAGAGGAATTTCGTTGGTGGGCTGCGTTGCGGTGGTGCTTGCGCTCTGGAAATGCGGTGCTCGGGTGAGAGGAGGCGCTGTGATCGGCCGGTGGCCATCCCAGGAGGACTGATTGCTCAGCCAGAACTGGCTGGTGACGGGCTCTCTGTTGCGACCTGGAACTTGGTCGGGTTGATGAACTTGCCTACACCATTTAGGGACCCCCGTGGTAGTAGCCCCGCCTGTGATGAGTCCTGGCTATCTGTAGGATACTTTCTTATCATTCTTCCTCCCAGGGTATGAAGCACAATAAGCCGTCGGCTGAGGGGCCGCAATCCCTACCGT